>JAVJIF010009449.1:0-121009 GCA_038442645.1 Agave tequilana
CAAGTAAATATAGCAATGAATATAAAGCAAGGTAATAAAGCAAGTAAACAATCGCAAACACAGAGAATTGTTTCGAGGTTCGAGCACCCAGCTCTACGTCCCCGCCTTCACCCAGAAGGATTTTCCAACCACTATAACTTTCACAAAGAATTTACAACCATACAGAGTACCCAACTTTCAATCACACTCCTCTAATCCAGAGGTAGTGGAGCTACAAGTACAATAATCACTGGATGATCAAAAGACCACAAACTCTCTCTTGTAAACTTTCTTTAAAAAACCCTAGAGAATAATATATAAGATTAAAGCTCAAGGTTTTGTAAGTGATATAAAAATAGAAGAGAGATTTAAGAACTAAAAACTATCAGAAAACTTTGAAATAATAGCCCAAAACTTAAATAAAGCTTTTTCAAGAAAACTCAAAACTTTTGATCTTTGAATTTGTTGTTGCGTAAACCTCTATCCTAATGACCCCTTTATATAGGATTTAGTAAGAGTAAAACATAGAAAAATTTTATCTGAATATAAGAGGAAGAAATTGACCCTCTAATACAGCTAACCACTATTTTAAACTTAAATACATTTTGAAAACATGTTAAAAAATCAACCTGCAGAAATTAGCCATTACTGCCAATCTGGCAAATTGGTCAACTTTGAGCACATTTTCCAGGCTGTAAACGTCCAAATTCAGAATTAGGTATATAGGAATAATTTTAGATATTTAAGTCTTCGTTTTAATGAAACTGAAATCAACTCAATATCAATTTTTATTAAAAAGTTATCAATAAAATACTGTCAGGTATCAAAACAGAAACTATAAGCTATTTTCAGAACAGGAACAGAGTTCAACCAAATATTTGACATCTTAAAAATTGAATCTGAAAATGATTATTGAATAAGAAATTTAGAATAAAAGTTATCTTTGAAATACAAGTTAAATCATGTTATTTGAATATAAGAATAAAAAGTTATGATAACAAATATAAAAGGTGTCAAGCAGATCAGCAGAACTAAAACTGGTTCAAATCCAAAACCCGATATATTTACTTGAAATCCAAAAACCGATTAAATCAAAAACCAAATATATTAAATTTGTGTGTGTATATTTGAACTTCAAACGTATATACTATTCTTTAACAAAGTAAAAATATAAAAACTTTATAGGAGGTGTCTCTGAACCGTTGTTGCCGAGCTAGAGCCTTCTCTCCTATGAAAACGTCCTCTTGCGTCATTTGCCTTTTAGCGCCATTATCCTTGAAATATACTTAATAAGGCCATCATGACTAGTACAACCTGAAACTCATTCTAAACAACTTATTAGTACCAATAACTTCTATGTGTTTTGTTATCATCAAAACTTAAACAAATAGAGAGTGTAACCTTTTGGGCCAACAATGGCAAACATGTGAATCTATATCAATTTTCAAAGATTCATTTTCTTTAAACAAACTTCTAAGTCCTTTGAAATTGAAGCAATTTTTATTTTCAAAGAATCATTCTCTTTACAACAAAAATCAAGTTTGAAGATATAACTTATTTTTCTTCATAAACATCATTACAATTATTTTTATTTTTCAAAATCTCATTTTTCTTTAAGGCAAAGTCTAGTTGAGATTTAAGTGAGTCACATTCACTAGACATCTCTTCTTTCTCTTACAAAACCAAATCAAGTCTAGAAGATAAATTTTCATTTTCTTTATTTAAAGCAAAAGTCTTCTTTTTCAAAAGATTATACTTTTCTAACAATTTTTCACACACAATAGAAAGTTCTTCATTTAAAGCATTTGGGTCAACATACTCATCACAAGAAGAACTAGCATCATTACCACTAATTGAGATTCTGAGTATACCTCAAGGGAGTCATTCTCTTAGACCATGTAGCAATGTTGCTCAGATTCTCCACTAAATTCATCCTCCGTTTGAATTGGCAATTGAAGCTTGGAGGAGGTCAACGTGTTCCATATTGCAAAAGCGGAATCACAGTTAGAAACAATCATAAGATATTTTGTGTTTAGCGTGCTTCTAAGTGCCTCAAGGGCTTATGCATTGGCCTCTATATGATTGCTATTATCAAGATAGGATTTCTTGGTAGCGGTAAGGAAAACATGCAAGCCTAGGGTTTTCAAATACTTGGACATCCTAAATTTCACATGTCAATGTTGGAAACATCAAACATGGGAGGTGTGACAAGCAATCCATGAGTGTGTGTAAACAATATAAATGTGCAAATGCAAAAGATAGATTAGCTAACCAAGATCACACTCCTAGGTGGTTAAACAAAATATCAGGAGCGTAGGCTCTGATACCAATTGAAGGTACACCTAGAGGGGGGTGAATAGGTGTACGGTTAATCTAATAAAAAAATGTGGAATTAAAACTTAATTGCAACTACAATTAATGTAACCAACGAGTGTAGCCGAATTCCGGTGAAGGGCTCTGGACTAACACCTCTTGATTCCTCTGAATAAGAGTTGAGGCACTATATGAAGCTCTCGTGGTTAAGCACAAGTGAGGCACACACAGACAAGCCAAGCATATAATATGAATGAGCAATATGAAATGATGCAATGTCACAATATAAAGAGAGAGTTAGAGTCAATGGATCAAGCGCAAACAACAAGATTTGTTTCGAGGTTCGAGCACCCAGCTCTACGTCCCCGCCTTCACCCAGAAGGATTTCAATCCACTAACTTGTCCACACAGGACTCCCACACAGGGAACCTCCATCGAGGATTTGGGGCAAATACAACCGAGAGTACACAACTCCTCTCTCAACCGAATACAACCTCTTACTAGAGGCAACACAAACACCACCTCACACAAGAGGGGTAGGCCCTTAGCCAAACAACCACAATCCACCTCTTCACTAAGAGGGATGCAAATACAACACCAACTCCACCTCTCACTAGAGGGAGTAATACACAATCTCAACCTCTCACTAGAGGGAGCCAACTACCACTCCAAATCAACCTCTACCCAAGAGAGAATCATAAAGTAGGAGGGTTACAACAAGGTGGTATATTTCAACCACAAACAACTTTTCCACAAATAAAAGATCCTATAGATAGGATAGGAGATATAGTGTGAAAAATAAAGAGTTTGGAAATCAAAAACTCAAAGAAAAACTCTAGGGAAAACTTTAGATAGAATAGAAAATAAAGATCAAACCAATTCCCAAAGATTTTTCTTTTCAAATGATTTTCCAACTCTTTTAAAAACAAACAAAGATGAATCCTGTTTGGCTCTAAAAACACTTTTGAAAACTTGTATAAAAACACTTATAGATAGGAGAATTTTTGGCTCTTGAAATCTTAGAGTAAAACACTCAATGGGGTATAAATAGCCCCATGGAGAAACTAGCCGTTGGGGCTGTTTTCAGCCCTAGCGGTTGGCGGTCGACCGGGCCGGTCGACCGCCAACGGTCAAAAGTTCGACCGTTGGAGCCTCGGTCGACCGGCCGGTCGACCGCACCCTGGAACAGAGAGCAGAGCTCTCTGTCAGTCGACCGGGGCTTTCCAGAGAGCAGAAGCTCTCTGCGGTCGACCGGGGTCGGTCGACCGACCCTCCAGCAGACTTGGCATGCACGTTCTGTGCACGTCGGTCGACCGACTCGATCGACCGACTTCAAGCTCGGTCGACCGATCCGGTCGACCGAAGCCAGACCAGACTAATCTAGGGATTGAAAACTTGGTTTTTATTTGTCAAATAAATCCCATAAAATTTCTAAAATTCCACAAAAATAAGTTCAGTATAATATATTGATATACAAACTTGTTTGAGTAAAAATCAAAACAAGTTACAAACATTTTGAACTCTTTTTGTGTTATGAAATTTTGCCGAAAACCAAAACTGTATTTTCCAAAACTTGAATTTTTAAATTGAAAATTCATTTTGTCCAAACTCATCCAAATACAAAAACATGATATTGGAACAACTTTAAGTATGTTGTATATGGATATACTCCAATATACATGAAAAGATATATATCAATGTTTTTGGTATTAAATCCGAAAATATGTCTGTTAAAATACAAAACTCCAAACACATGAATAAGCATATCAAAATAAGTTTGTCTAAGATATGAAGCATACATGTATATAGAACAAATCTAATATATATTAAACCATGTAAACTTGTTTTGAATCTATCTATTCATGAAAACCAAGATCGGTTAAAGCAAAATCGAAAACCAATAAACATGAAAACTTAAATAAGTGTGTGTTGTGAACTTGAGCATATCACACTATCTAGTCTTTACAAATGGATCTAAACACAAAAACTAAACTATGTATCGAAGTCTTCTTGACGAACTCCGTCTTCAAGCCGACTCGATCCAAACGTGATCCACCGAGCTTGACGCCAACGAGTGCTATATATGATCTTGATGCTTGGGCTCTTAAATCACCATGTGAGAAGCTCCAAAAACACCTTTGTTGAAGCTAATCACCTACTAATATCTTGGCTAAAGATCTAAAACTAAACATCACAAGATTATTAGTAAATATAACTACATGAGTTAATCATCATCAAAACTAGAGTGGAAAGCCTCTGGGCCAACATAAAGGTTTAGAAAAGCATTAGAGTCTAAAGGATTTAGAGTCAGTAGACAAATGGAATGTATCCTTGGCAGAACTATGAGAAAAACAAAAGTATAAACATATAACTGCAAGTTGACAGTCAAAAACATCTAGAGTAATCATCTTTGCTACCTAAGAATTAATCATTATGTTGAGATCGAGGAGGATGTTGTTTATAAAATCAAAGCGGGGAAGTATTAAGTAATCCATCGAGTAACCATGGGACAGAACAGTGATTTTTATAAAATGGCTATATGGCAACTGGCAACCCATGCTATATGGATCAGACATTGTCGGTAGTTGAGAAACAACTGACCAAGAAAATGGAGTATAGCTAAAATGAGAATGTTCAGATAGATGAGTGAAAAGTACTAAAAGATAGGATGAGAAATAAGTGCATCTATGAGAGGTTAGAAATTCATATTATATGTATAGTGTTAATTGTCCGTTGTTGGTGATATTCCGACCATCACTCTTTTGGATATTAAGGACAAGTAGGTGTGATATTATTTTATCGACGATTTGACTGATTCTAGATGGGATTGTATTATAAGGGATCAGTGTCCAGACCTTTTACTATAATTATTCATGTTACTGAAAGTTACTGGGAGAACATCATTAGACCGTAACTCCCGGTACAACTCTATTTGTCGTTACTCGATTACTGTTATTGTACTGTACTGTTATCGTTACTATCACAGCATCGTCCCAGTGTTATAGGTAACATGAGTATTGATTATTTTTACTGAATTCAATAATAAAGTAATTAAACAACTTACACTGGGATTGAGAAAATTGATGGAGGAGACAGCGTCTATATTTTGGGTGGACCTAGGATACAGGTTACGCAGCGACTGAGGGTTCCACTGCAGGGTTCCCGAGGGATGACTGACATCCCATCTGTACTGTTATTGTTCCACTATTTTCACAGTGAGATTATTGTTACTGTACTGTTACTGAGTACTAGCGGTACGGCCTGGTTCAGCGCCAGAAACTGAGGCCGTGATCCCGGGTATATACGGGACCCACCTAAAGTATGGACAATGTCTCTTCTATTAATTTCAATAACTTAGGACGTTGATTGACACGTGTGGTAGACGTAGTATGGGATGCGTCTACTGCATGTGGCAAGTGGTATTCGCTGACATAATTAATAATAAAACTGAAATCTAACATTGACATTTAGACTGAACTTGATATATATATATGATTGATTGTAGACATCCGATTATACCAATGACCTCACTGTACACCTGACACTTGATTGGACATCTGATTTTATATTGACTGACTTTATTACTTTCTATTCATATGTTATACGTTATTTTTGTTTATTCCAGTATATATGTTTCATAGTCTGCTCACATTTGTATTTTTCATGTCTTTCCCTTTTTCTCTTATACATTCACTAGGAGTTCTGACTCCCTGGATCTGTATATCCAGATCTGGGTTATTTATTACTGACCAGGTATTTGGAGAGGATCACATGCACCTTGAGGAGCTGGAGTCTCTCTCTTCCTAATTATCGGTATCCCTTCTCTTTTATTCATATATCGCATCCAGTCACATTCTTATTCTTATTCATATGCTATCATTGTGATATGTATTATTGCAGTGATTTTGATTTATGGTAGAGATTTTATAACTCGTTTCAGGTTACTTAAAGCTTAGCGTGTATACGTAGGATATTTTCCTCGCGTTTATAAGCTTAGCATGTATACGTGAGGTATTTTCCTCGCGTATATACGTCGCCGACTCGTGTCGCGTCTCCGCTTCAGCGTATTTTGGGAAGCGGGGCGTGACAATTGAATACAAGTGTGAGCAAACAATCCCACGCATATATTCAATCAAGCATAAATAAGCAAGCATATAAAGAGATAAACAATATAAGCATACAAGATATATAACACAAGCGAGAGAGAGATGAGCAATCGCAAATATGAGAGAATTGTTTCCAGATTCGAGCACACTTGCTCTACGTCCCCGCCTTCAACACTATGAAGGATTTTCATCAAAATGATCATGCAAGATCACCCGATGCCACAACACCTACAACGAACTCCCTCAAGAACGCTTGGACTCACAAGTCCTTACTTGTTCTTGCAAGAACAACACACTCAAGCACACTAGTTTGCCGAGACCGAATCTCTACAACACTCTCCAATACAAGGGGTGGAATACTTATGATCACTTCTCTTGATCACAAAAATAACTTTCACAAACAAAGATCCCTAGAGGATTGATATAGCTATGGATGGCTCAAGCTTTTGTGAGAAAAAAAGATAGATGTTTAGGTGAAAAATCTCAAAAAACACTTTTGAAAACATAAGAGATTAACTCTTGAAAACTCTCTTTGGATATAGAAATAAAGCTCTAAAAACTTTCTTAGAAACTCTGAAAAAGAGCTATTCCTAAAAATCTTACCCAAAAATCTGGCCAAAAGTCCCTTTATAGAGGTAACAGAAAACTAGCCGTTAGGGCCAGATAGGCCTATGGGTCGACGGGCCAACGGTCATATTATGACGGTTGGGGTCGTCGGTCAACCGCCCGGTCCACCGCACCCAGGTCAAAGACCTATCGGTCGACCGGTCGATCGACCGAGGCAAGAACCAGAGAGCACTGCTCTTTGGCCGGTCTACTGCCCGATCGACAGGAGTCAGATCCAGAGAGCAAGATCTCTGGATCGGTCGACCACCCAGTCGACTGGCCCTCAAGCCAGGGCTTGTGCACGTCTCTGTGCACATCGGTCGACCGTTCGGTCGACCGACTTCTGGTTCGGTCGACTTGTCGGTCGACTGCCAGAAGCCCAGGTTTGGGGTTTTAAAGGGATTAAAACTTGATCTTTTGAAACCCTAAAATTTTATTTAAAATACATAAAATTTCAAAAAAATAAGTTCATTGAAACACTTTGAATTACAAATATGTGTGATAAAAAATCAATACATATTATAAACATATTGAACTATTTTTGCGATAAAGAATTTTAGCTTTAAACCAAAAATCGTATTTTTTCAAAATCAACTTTGAAATGAAAAATCTATTTTTCTAAAACTTGTTTAAATACAAAAACAAGATATTTAAAACTCATTTGACTCATAGCGTGTATGGGTATGATCCAATACATATAAGATGAAATATCTATGTTTTTGACAATAAGCTCTAAGTAAAGTTTTGATAAATAAAAAACATAAAAGCATGAATTAGAAACATCAAACTAAGTTTTTCAAAATATTTGAACCAACAATGTATATAGATGAAATCCAATATACATATAAAACATGTAAACTTGTTTTGATGAACTTTATTCATAAAGCATAAAGATATCTACTTTGAACCTCAAAATCAAAACGGTATTTTCTAAAATCAAAAATTATTCTTATGAAAACACATATAAATTTTGCGTGTATGTATGTGAGCTTGAGCAATCAACAACTAATCTATCATTTACATTTTATCTTAAAACAAAAATCTTAACACTTACAAACTAGACTCAAGTCTTGAAATCTTCTTCTTCTTCTTGACTTGGTCCAAACCTTGATTCAACGAGCTAGACTCCTCTTGAGTACTTGATACGATCTTGATGCGCGAGCTCTTGAATCAACACGTACTAGCTTTAAATTTTGACTTCGAATCTTTTGTTGAAGCTTAATACTGACTAAGATCTTGATAGAAAATCTGAAACTAAATGAACACAAGATCATTAATACTATAACTATATGAGTTAATCATCATTAAAACTAGAGTGATGGGCCTTTGAGCCAACATTAGAGATGTATCATCGAAGGCAAATTTGGAGCAAAAAGAGTTTTTTTTTTTGCACTTTGCTCCCTTTTATTTATCAGCAAGGCCTTGTAGGCTGTCTAAAAATCACTAATAGACAAGCCATTAAAAGGCAGAGTTTTAGACTCAAGGCGCGAAGGCTCGACACCCGCGTCTCAACATCAAGGCGCGTAGGCTCGACACCCGCGTCTCAGCATCAAGGCGCGTGGGCTCGACACCCGCGTCTCAGCATCAAGGCGCGTGGGCTCGACACCCGCGTCTCAGCATCAAGACGCGAGGGTCCAGACCCGCGCCTCGGTTATAACCGCCCTGGTAATTGGGCCAGTCACCGCCCACATAGCGGGGAAGTGGGGAAGTTGACCCCTTATCGTGGAGCATTTTTAGGGGCACGTTCACCCCCTAGGACCTCTATAAATAGCCTCGTTTGCTATGAGGTCGAAGAGAGAAGAAAAAAGGGCGATTAGAAAGGCATCTGGCATCAAGAGGATCAGAAGATCACAGAGAGAGACAGACCGAGACAGGAGAGAGCTCAACTCTTCGTCAAGCTTGCTGCGTACAAGCTGCTCTTTGCCTACCTTCTCTTTGAGAGTTTTGGTAGACAGAGCTGTGCTACTCCCTCTACCAGCTAAAGAGAAGATTCCCTGACGATCCCGACGGTCATCCGGTCAATAGAGAACAAGATTCACTCTCCACCGCCACACGAAGAACCCAGCATTAAACAAAGGGAGGGTTCAAGACTCAACATCCTCCCTCCCTTGTAACTAGAAGGGAAACAGTTTTGTTGTAATTTTTCATCTGATTCAAGGAAATTTTACAGCACCTCTTTCTTCCTTTTTTCGGCGCGTACAAGAGATGGCGACTCCGCTGGGGACTATATTTGTCACTGATGAGCAAATCGTGGCGCAGGTGACGTCCTCCGTAAGGGGAAGATGGTCGAATCGCTCATTGTCTAGTTCGACCAGGCGAAGTACGAAGAGTTTCTCTCTTCCGGCTCCAAGAGCCCAAAGACCCGCGTCTGCCGCCGGGTCTCGATAGGGAATGGCCCCGAAGCCCGATCTGTGGCTCTCTCGGGCGCCCCTGCTGCCAACTATGCCAAGCAAGGTGCACGCGCCGACGCCTCTCAGAAGGCCCGCGTGGCCCCAGGCACAACTGCCTTTGCGACCAACCGCGTCGCACAGAACACCCGCGTCAGCGTCTCTCAGGAGACCCGCGTGGTTAAAATCTCTGATGTTCAGCATCAGGATGTTGTTGGTCTCTCTCCACCTCCGCGACGCAACCGGAACGCTGAGCGTCGACAGAGGAGACGCGCGCGCCAGCTGCAAGTTGGAATCTCTGGTTGTCTGACTGAGGCTGGACACAACATACAAACTGGCGCCTTGCTCGCGCCCCGCGAAGTCCGCGTTTGGTGGCCCAAACGCGAGATTCCTTCAGTTAGGTCCTCTGAGGACCAACTCACCGAACACCAAGGTGAAGCCTCTGCGCCTTGTCAAGCACAAGAGGCACGCGCCTATAGACGTGGGGCCCAGCAGCTCACTCTCTCTCAAGTGTCTCTGCCCCGACACACCAAGCAGCAACGCGACAGGCGCGTCTTGTCTCAACAAAGACGCCAGACGCGCGCTGAACAGCTGCGGCGCGAGAACCGCGTCCCTGAAGCCTGTGTCCAGGCTGTACGGCACATGGATGCCTCCCGTCTTCGACGTTGCGAGGCTAACCTTTTCAATCCCCCTCCCATGGACTTGAGGGATTATTTGACGAAGAAAAGAAGTGCCAATCAGGCCACTTCGTCGTGTTGCTACCAACGGCTCATCCATATGCTCTCTGAATGCCGTTGCGGATCAGGCGTGCACCAGCAGTCTTTAGTCAGACAGCTGACCCTGATTCCCCCGTCAGCTAAAAGAAGACGCTCCCACAGAAGGAGAACCTTCTCTGACGTTGAGTACCCGGAGCTCACTGTGAATATGACAAGCAGGAGCAAGGGAAAACAACCTGCAGTCAGCTCTGACGAGTCTGACTCTGAACCGGAAGGAGTGTACCGACACACTCGCACCCGGACTGGGGCCATTCCCCCAATTGACTATAATGCCTTAGCCCATGGCATTAAAATGAATGATTCTCACTCCGCCGTAGCGGAATCAAGGGCTTCGAACTCTTCCGTCGAGAAGGAGACCTCTGCCTACATGACAGGCACTCCTGAGGAGACGGCTAAACGTTTAGAGCAGATCCAGAAGGCACAAATGGATATGATTCTTTCTCAGCAGGAATCTATCAACTCCCTCAAGCAGGCGATTGCACAGCTGCTCGAAGACAGGAGGAGGTCTCCTCCTAAAAAGTCAAAGGGCAAAGGGAGAAAGGGAGAAAGCTCATCTTTCGAACCTTCTGAGGAGACGCGGCGATCTACTTCCGGCTCGTCCAAGTCCTCGTCGCAAGTAAAGGGCGACCAAGATCCGGGGAAGGCTCATGCTAAAAGAATGAGTCAACTGGAGCGACGCCTCGAGGCCCTTGCCAATCGCAAAGACCTCCAAGAAGCAGGAGTGGCCCGGCCCTACCCGGCTGAATGGGACTTGGTTCCGTACCCGCCCAAGTTCAAAGCTCCAACTCTCCAAGCCTTTGATGGGAAGGGGTCACCCAACCAGCACATCTACTACTTCAAATCCCAAACCGAGAATGTAGTAGATAATGACGCCATCCTGGCGCGCCTGTTCATCGGCACCCTGAAAGGGTTGGCCTTTGAATGGTTTATGAAGCTCCCAGAAGGTTCTATCAAGAACTGGGGCGATTTGGAGAAGCTGTTCTTAACACGCTTCTTCGAGGATGACTCCGAAGTCACTATGCCCACTCTTTGGCTACCAAACAGCGAAAAGGGGAGTCCTTCAAATCTTTCGTGGAAAGGTTTCGGAACGTGGCACTCCGGTGTCTAAGCGGTATGACCCAGGCCACCCTGGTGGAAACATGCCGCCACAATCTCCAAACCTCACTCCTTGCTCAAATAGGAGTTGCTGAAAGCCGCACCTGGAAGCAATTAGTCCAACAAGGTGAACAGGCTGAGGAGATTGTCGCCCGCGTCAGAGCGGAGGAAGGTAAGCCTAGGCCGGAAAGGTCGACAAGGCGTGCGCCAGACACATCCCTCCAAACAAAGCGGAAGGATAATTTGGCAACGGAGACCAAATCTCCCACCAAGCCTCAATCAGGCAAGGCGAGTGGCTCTTCAAGCCAGCCACGCGCCAACAAGCAATATTCCTTCAAGGAGGAACATGTCGATTCACTCTTTAAACTACTCAACAAGAGCAACCGACTGAAGCTCCCTGAAGCTAGGCGCCCCGAGGAAGTCGGCAAGACCGACAATCCCACCTATTGCTTGTACCACAGGATGCTGGGGCACCCTACTAAGAGCTGCTACGTCTTCAAGGACATCCTTCAAGCTCTGATTGACGCGGAGGTGTTAAAGCTCCGACCAGAGCAGAAGAAGGTGACGGCTAATGTGACGTCAGTTCTCCAGTTTGGAAGACAACCCCCAACGCCTGCGGGGGTGGTCCCTGTTCCAAGAGGAGAGCTGAGAATGGTCAACACAGACCCTCACCAGCAGCAAGAGAAAGGCCTGGTACCTGTCCTTACACCTCAAGGGGAAATCATGTGGGTCCACTCTGACCTTGTCAATGAGCAGTAATGGACTACTGTGACCAACAGGAAATCCAAAAGCAAGGCAAAGGCCTCATCCTGCAATGTGGTGGGTGCCTCCTCTCGAGAAGCTAAGACTGATGTTCCCTCGTTAACCGACTCAGAGGAGGAAACAATAGTCTTGGCCGTAGAGCCCAACCAACCGATGGCGGGAACCCGTTCGGGACAGCCCTACTTGAAGCAGTATGGCGAAACGGCGGTAACCCCTCCACAACCAGCTGAAGAGCCAACTAAGCCCTCCACAAAACAACCTGTGGAGAAACATAAGGAGACTCGATTTTCTCGAGCCCTTCAAAAGGGCATCGCGGAAGGATCTACGGCGCCTTACCGCTTTGATGTCCTGGCTCAATTGGCCAACATCCTGGCACGGATTACCTTGTATGAGCTTCTTAGGCTGTCAAAGTCGACCAGAGAAGCTCTACAAGAAGCTCTGGCAAATGCCGAGGTCTTCATGACCCAGGTACCGAAGGAGGAAGATGTAGAGGATTGCCTCCACGCCTCCCCAAACGCTCCCTGCATTACCTTCACAGCAGATTACATGCAGGTTAAAGGGAAGCATGATCGACCCCTGTATTTCACAGGGTATATCGGATCGTCTGAGGTGAACCGCATTCAGGTAGATCCAGGGTCCGCATTGAGCATCATGCCTCGCCGGGTCACGCAGCATCTGGGCATTCCTACTCATCGCTTGAGCCCTACTCAGACAACTATCTATGGGTTCAATGCCAACCAGACCCATCCGATGGGGAAAGTCAAGCTCAAATGCCAGATTGGAAGCCTCAAGTCAGAAGTGACATGCTACGTCATCGACGCTGACACTTCCTACAATCTATTGCTGGGACGATCGTGGATTCACCGCAACTCCATCGTTCCCTCCACTCTCCACCAAGTCATGAAATACATTGACGGGAGTGGAAAGGTGCAGACGTTGATTGCCGAAAGGTATCCGTTCAAAGGGGTCGAGAATTATTTCACTGACTCTTTGCTGTACCAAGATCCGGTGGAGACGGATGAAGTCTTGCGACCAGAGGAGCCAGACTCTGGTAACGAAGCTGACACCGAGCCCGAGAAAGAAGAGTGCCTGTGGGAGTTAGAACCACTTGTAAAGAGCACTAATAAGCTCGATGTTGATGATACCACTGACGATGTAGGCGGTTGGTATATTAATGAAGATTTAGATTTTGCATATTTTTCTGTGTTTGCTTCTGATTCAGTACCATCAGACACTAGCACCGAAGTAAACAATGACCCCTGGTCGGCAATAGATGCTTTGACATCGTTGCATGTACCAGTGAAGTCGTCCTTCGAGACATACCAAGATAATGATAATGCGCAAGAATCTATATTTATGGTTCCAGCAAGACGGAAAGACCAAAAACTAATTCTTTTTGGGCGAATCTCATCTGAACCAATGCCCCGCGAAGAATCAGAAGGCGAGGAGGAATCCCCTCAGTTCGGTCATTACGAACCAAAGCACTCAAAATGATGAGATGCATGGGGTACGACCTGACCAACAGACCCGGGTTGAACTTCGGCAAAGGAAGGAGGACGTTGCTTCGATCCTTTGTGCCGAAAGGGAAGGCCCCTGATTATTATCATCGGACGCGCCGGGGGTTGGGCTATGTATCGACTCCGGTCCCATCAGCCTCCGATTCTCAAGAATTGTTGAGTAACGATTACTCTTCAGACACATCATCTTGGGAGTCAGATGTCAGTGTCGGCAACATCTTCAAGGAACTTTCAGTGAACATGGTTTCGACAAGCCACCTGGAAGATGGAAATGAAGAAATGATCCAATTTGATACAGATCCTTGGATCAAACATTTAAATGCTCTTTGGGACACTCGCTTTGAACAGCGCGAGCCACCCACAGAAGACAAGGTTGTTCAGATCAACCTAGGAGATGAGGCTAACCCTAAGCCCATCTTCATAAGTGACGGCCTGTCACCTTCGGAGAAGAAGGATCTAATATCTCTTGTACAAGAATATATAGACGTCTTCGCCTGGAATTATGAGGACATGCCAGGACTCGATCCTCAGGTGGCTATGCATCGCCTCAACATCAATCCGGACACAAAACCTGTCAAACAACAGCAGCGACGGTTCCGTCCAGAGATAATGGAGGCAATTCAATCAGAAGTCAGAAAACTTATTGATTCTGGCTTCATCAGGGAAGAACAACATCCCGACTGGGTAGCCAACATCGTCCCCGTCGCCAAGAAGAACGGGAAGATCCGGATCTGCATCGACTTCCGCGATCTAAACGAGGTCTGCCCCAAGGACGAGTTCCCATTGCCGATCACAGATGTCATGATTGACAATACTTGTGGATTCGAACGAATGTCCTTCATGGACGGATTCTCAGGATACAATCAAATCAAAATGTATCCTGATGACGAAAAGCATACCTCCTTCAGGACACCTCTAGGGGTATATTGCTACACCGTCATGCCCTTCGGACTGAAAAATGCAGGGGCAACATACCAAAGGGCCATGAACGCCATTTTCCATCAGCAAATACGCAAAATGGTAGAATGTTATGTTGATGACATCGCGGTAAAGAGCCGCACTAAAGGTGATCACATAGCGGACCTGAAGGTGGTCTTCGACATCATGCGGGCTCATCAATTGAAGATGAATCCCACAAAGTCCTTCCTGGGGGTAGCCAGTGGCAAATTCTTAGGATTTGTTGTAACATCCACCGGAATTCACTTGGACCCGGAAAAGGTCCGCGCTATCCAGGAGATGCAACCCCCGAGAAATCTCAAAGAACTCAGGGGATTGCAAGGACGATTGGCGTACATTCGCAGGTTTATCTCAAATCTCTCCGGAAGATGCCAACCCTTCGCTAAGTTAATGAAAAAGGGTGTCTCATTCATTTGGGATGACGCTTGCCAACAAGCATTCAGGAAATCAAGCAATACCTCACCCAACCACCAGTCCTTACAGCTCCGGTATCCGGGAAGCCTTTCCTGGTATACGTCCGAGCAATGGATCATTCTTTGGGAGCTCTACTAGCTCAGAACGACGACCAAGGACGAGAGCAAGCAATCTACTATCTGAGTAGAACAATGATCGGAGCCGAACATCGGTATAACCCGATCGAGAAGGAATGTTTGGCATTAGTGTTCGCTATTCAGAAAATGCGGCACTATCTGGTAGGCCAAACTATAAACGTCATATCAAAAGTCAACCCCCTGAGGTTACTTATGACTAAACCTTCATCATTAAACGGCCGGCTGGCAAAATGGGCCATATTGCTCTCCCAATATGAGATGCACTTTTTACCACAAAAGGCCATTAAGGGACAAGCGGTGGCGGATTTCCTAGCTGAGCACCCAGATCCGAGGGCAGCCAAAGTCTACGAGGATCTCCCAGATGAAGTTGCTGAAGTCTGCCTGACTCAGACATCGTTCGAAAGTCAAGTATGGCAACTTTTCTTCGACGGTGCATCAAGAACAAGCCCAAAGGGACACGTAGTAGCAGGGGTAGGAGTAGTACTCGTATCCCCACAAAATTATGTGATTCCCCGAGCTATCTCATTAACTGAGCCTTGTTCCAACAATGTGGCGGAGTACAACGCTCTTTTGATTGGGATGCAATTCGCCGATGAGATTGGCGTTAAAAATCTCGAGGCATACGGCGACTCTAAACTCATCGTCAGCCAAGTTCGCGGGGAGTACGAAGTCAGACATGAGGACCTAGTACCCTACCACAACGCAACTATCCGCATGGCCGAGGGATTTACAAGCTTCTACATCGACCATGTACCGCGCAGGCAAAATGCGCACGCGAATGTACTCGCATCCCTCGCGGCCTCCTTAGCTCTTCCAGCCGGAGCAATGGAGAAGATATTCGTCTACAGCCACGACCTGTATTGCCCGAGAAATGCTCTCGAGGGCTATCAAGAGTCAAAGGGAGATTGTCAAGGCAAAGAAGCACTGGAATTGTCAACCGGTCCAGAGCTTAAAGACTGGCGATTCCCCTATATTGATTTCATCTTATACGACATTCTCCCTGAAGACACCAAAGAGGTGGCTGCCATTCGAAAGAAAGCCCCCAAATTCTATTATAATGCGATTACGCGAACATTGTATCGTCGATCGCATGACGGGATCTTACTCCAGTGCCTTTCACCAAAAGAAGCCCAAGAGGTATTGAGAGAAGCCCACGACGGTATGTGTGGAGCCCACCAACCTGGCCCAAAACTGGCACATCGACTCCAAAGATTGGGTTACTATTGGCCCAAGATGGTTGCCGACGCCGTTACCTATGCTAAAAGATGCCACGCTTGCCAAGTGCATGGCGATTTCATCCATCAAGCACCAGGGTATCTCCACTCTACAACCTCTACCTGGCCATTTGAAATGTGGGGGATGGATGTGGTTGGCCCTATCAGCCCACCATCATCAAAAGGACATCGGTTTATTTTGGCAATAACCGATTACTTCTCTAAATGGGCCGAAGCCATCCCTTTGAAGGAGGTAAAATCGTCTAACGTGATCAAGTTCGTGAAACATCACGTTATTTACCGTTTCGGTGTACCTCGGCGAATCGTCCATGACAATGGACCTCAGTTCATCAGCCAGGCTTTCCAAAGATTCTGTGCTAAGTTCAGAATCCAGAGTGTGTCCTCAACGGCATACTATCCTGCCGCTAATGGCCTCGCAGAAGCTTTCAACAAGACTATTGGCAAGCTTCTCAAGAAGTTCATCTCGAAAAGTCAACGAGACTGGGACGACAAGTTGGGTGAATGCTTATGAGCTTACTGCACAACTGTGCGAACCCCGACTAAAGCTACGCCATTTTCTTTGGTATACGGGTGTGAAGCCGTGCTCCCACTGGAAATTCAAATTCCATCTCTACGCGTCGCCTTGACGGCGGAGATGACAACAGAGGAGAAGCATCGACAGCGACTCCAAGAATTGGAAGTCTTAGACGATAAGCGTCTGCAGGCCCAACAGCAAATCGAGCTCTACCAGGCTCGAATTACCAGAGCCTTCAACAAGAAAGTTAAAATGCGAACTTTCAAGAAAGGCGATCTTGTCTTAGCCGTCAGAAGACCCATGGTAATGACGCACAAGACAAAAGAAAATTCCAACCCAAATGGGAAGGACCATTTGTAGTAGAGTCAGTCTACTCGAATGGGTCATATCGCCTCATAACCTCAAATGGCGATACACTCATGATGCCGATCAATGGTAGGTTCCTGAAAAAATACTATCCTTAGATGGTATTCTTCCGCTGATCAAGTTAAAAGTACACCTCTGATCAAAGTAAGAAGAATTTCTTCATTATAACATCCGACGCCCCCGACGGCTAAGGATAGAGGAAAATGTTGGCTTCTAAGCCCAACATAAGTCTTCGATAACTCATCATGCTGAGGGGAATAGCATGGCTAGTCCAACTCAAACGGTAGTTGGTAAAGGCACCTCAAATCCGTTGATAGCTGAGGGTTTGCTAAAAATCCTAAGTGGACTTGGCTCCACTCTTTCCTCCAAAATCCCTTACCAATTCTCATTCACAGAATGGTAGGTCTACAAAATACAACCGTTACTAAGTTAACACTATACCTCTAGTAATGGAAACTTTTCAATATTCCTTGTCGAGTACAAATTTTGTTTGTCAACTCTACACGGAGTATCAAACTTTCAAATTTGCCAAGTTAACACTATACCTCTGGCACTTCAAATTTCACTTGTCAATTTTAACCAATAGAATGACAGGTCCTCAAATTGCTCTTATCATGAGTCAATCTTTGTCAAGTTAATACTACACCTCTGACAAATTACTGTTAAAGTTTAACACCACACCTCTAAACAGTAATCAGGTTTCTGTCAGGTTTAATATTACACCTCTGACAGTCACTTTTCTTCAGACTTCCATATCGAAGCTGAAATGGATAATGCTAAGTTAACATTACACCTCTAGCATCAAGTCATTGCTAAGTTAAACAATACACCTATGGCCATGACTTTCCCTCGGACTTCCTTATACAAGCCGAGATGACCAATGCCAAGTTCAACATTACACCTCTAGCATTACCCTCACAGTCAAGTTAAACATTACACCTATGACAGTGACACTTCTGAGTTAAGTTAATATCACACCTCTGACTCACATCCTTGTCAAGTTAACATTACACTTCTGACAAGATCACTTTCAACCCGTTAAGTTAATATCACACCTCTAACGGTAACAAACTTTCCTAGATTCCCCACGAGTCTAGTCTCACTTGTTATTCTCTTCAACAGAATAACAAGTCTACCTAAAAACATTGTTAGGTTAATACTACACCATCAACAGTGTTTCCATCAAATCCCCAGCTGAGCTCAATCAGGTTAATCCCAAACACTTGATGAAAGTTCACCCTCCCTGGGGGTACCAATTCTACTTGTCACTTTCTCTTATAAAGTGGCAGGTCCACCAAAAATTATTTCATCTCTGTCAAGTTAATATTACACCTCTGACAGTATTGTGAGAGTTCCTGAAATAGGATCTTTCCCTACAAAGTTTGATTAAGATTATCATTATAATTTTGACAAAGTCAAAGATTCTTTGCTTCTATGAGTCTAACTGAAGACAAAGAGTTCAAGACAATGAAAGAAGCCAAAAGAAAAGTGTCACTCTTATTTATTTTCAGGCATATGAAAGTGATACAAAATGCTCTCTTATACAATAAGATTGAGTGTTACAGTTAAAACGCTCTCTTATACAATAAGATTGAGTGTTACAGTTAAAACGCTCTCTTATACAATAAGATCGAGTGTTACAATTAAGGAGTACAAAGAAGTCCCTCTCTCAGAGGCCGTACTCACTCCTTGAAGCCGCATCTGATTCCCAGTGCACGATGTCTGGAAAAGCGCCAAACTGTGGCGACAGTTGGAGCCGATTGCACTAGCCCTAGCTGGCTAAGCTAAGAGAAATGGTGTTTTTGAGGTCCGGTGGCAGCAGAAAGCCCTGCAACCCTTCATTCATGAGCATCTCTTTCGCCAGAAGGCCATCCAACAAACATGGAGTGTCCTCGATGTCACTTCTGGGGTGAGAGAGGAAGGGGATGATAACCACTACTATATCCACCGTAACCCCCTCGCCGCCATCCTTACCCTGACCATCCCTTGCCAGCAGGCATGACTGGTGCGTCGCATTCAAAGAGATCTTGGCGAGGGTTAAGTCCCCGACAAGGGCCGTGACTTCTTCCCTTGTAGACGACGAGGACCATGACTTCTTCTCTTGTAGATGAACATCGAACGAGTTTGCCGACCGGAATATTCTTCCAGGGGCCCAGCGAACCTGAAAAAGGACAATCAAGCCTACCTACAAGGAATAAACAAGGGGGTTAGAAAATCTGGAACTTAGTATACTTCAACAAAGAAAACTAAGTGACAGACGCGGCTATTGTCGAAGACTTCAGACGCAGGAATGAGCCCGCGCAGTGAGTCAAAATACCGCGTCAACAGAAGTAGACGCGAATCAAAACTGTGCCACACACAGGATTCAAACGCGGTCTCATTTTGCGCCCGCGCCTAAAACACAAGGCACGAAAGGACTCAGACGCCGAAAATTGCCATCTCCCTGTCGAGGGAACAGGGGTTGCAAAATTTGGGTCTAAAACCTTCGGCCCGAGTTGGAATTCATCCAAGTCAGTGGCCTTAAAACGCGAGCTTCATGAGCAAAGTCAGCGTCAAGCGCCAAAGACTTCTGTACTCGTGTCCAGCGAAGTTTAAGTCGGCGGCGCAAATTCCAAAAGGAATGCACCAACTCAGACTTCATGAGAAAATCCAGATGATGATGCCAAAGTGCAAACTTGGGTGGACTAGAAACATCACGGCAAATCGGGACGGCATACCAGCAGAGGCCTCTGTCAAGAGTTTAACTCTCTGCATCAGAATATGGACATGGAAGGTGATCAGAGAGACACTTTGTCCTGAAGAGACCAAACAGAAGCATGAAAGCTCTGGGTCACCTTCATCCATGGAGGCAAACCCCTGGTGAAGTCCTTTGAAGGGGGAAGACAGAAACTCTCAGAGCACTCGCTCTAAAAAAGAACACAGTATGGACTGTTAAAGGGAGAGAAGGAACCCCTATTTATAGGCAGCCCCTGATAGCTGTCATTAATGGTTCATTAATCAAAACCGTCGGCCTTAATGACCGCACGACCGTCAAAGTCCAATAGGAGTCTGACGCGTGGAACGTTGCTTCGGGAACCGTCGCAGGCGCTGGTCTCAAACCGCCAGCGCCGGTTTTGCATTAAAAGGCATTAACGCCTGAGTCCAATGAGGAACCAACGCGTGGACAACTGCTTCGGGAAACAACGGATGACCCGGTTTCCCAATCGTCAGTGAAGACTTGACGTTCAAAGATCTCATAAAATGTTTATGTCAGGCCGCGTGTAACGTCTACATCGATACGCAGATGGGAAAACCGCGTCCCGGAACCCGCGTCTCCTTTTTTCAGAATGAATGACGTCCACCTGCGTTCCAAAGGAAAGTCCGCGTGACTCAGAATCGCGTCCCTTCAGCAAACAGGGCCCATTTTAAGGGAAAGCACTTGACTCAGAAAAGGACTTAGTCCATTCTGAGATTAAGGGAAAAATACACAGGGCCGCGTCCATCGCGTCCGCTCGAGTCGCGTCTTCATTGGCAGGACAGACTCGTGTTACTCAAAGCCGCGTTTCTCTCTGCGAGTTGACGCCGCCGCGTCTCCCTATGGATTGACGCCGCGTCTCACCAAAGGACTTTGTTCTATCCGAGTTCTTATGAACTGATGACCGCGTCTCTCCATGAATTGACGCCGCGTCTCATCAAAAGGACTTAGTTCTACCTAAGTCCCTATGAACCAATGCCGCGTCTCATCAAAAGGGCTTAGTTCTGCCTAAGGGTCAAACGCCGCGTTTCATTTAAAGAACTTGGTCTCACCTAAGTTCAGCATTCACAGTCAGTTAATCAAAGATTGTGATCAAGAGGTCGAATTCATCCACAGCAAGGCAACAAAGGAGGTGAAACCAAAACTTCAAAGACTTTTATTATATCAAAAATGATAAAACCAATACAAAACACTCTTAGTGAACAGAGTGTCCTTTTCTTAAAAAAAAAAAAAAGGTTACAAGTCCTGGTCCGCCAAAGAACGGATTTGCTCTCTAAGGCAATCTATCTTATGTTGACGCGCTTTCTCAACCTCCATGAGAGCTCGGGCCCGCAGATCCGCTTCAGACAAAAATCCCTGCGCTTGCACTCGGAGGGATTCCAGCTCGGACGAACGAACAGAGAGGTCCGCTTCAGCTTGCGCCTTGGCGACCTCTAACTCCGCTAGCCTCTTTTCAGAGGTAGCAAGCCTCTGTTCGTTGAAGACAATCATGGCCTCAGCCCTGGCTATAACAGTCCGAGAGTCAAGGATAGCCTGCTTGGCGGCCTGTATGATCGTCTCTGACTCCTCGGACTCAATCGCCAGCCTTTAGTAATCAGCCTGGACACGTTCAAGAAGACGAGTGCTATCGGTTATCTTCTCCTCCACCTCCCTTCGCTCCTGCTCTTGAGCAACAAGAAGCCTGTTCAGCGTTTCTTGGGCTTCGTGGGATGAACCGACATCATCCTCCAGGGATCGAAGCTCTCTCAGGTGCTGTCCCAGCTGATCCACCAGCAGCTGACTCGCCTGGGCTAGTGAAGGGCCTCCGGCCAACTTGATGTTCTCGACCTGGTTTCCGAGAAACATCTGGGCGAAGTCAAGGGAGCTACCCCTAGTCAGGATGAAATCGATGCATGTTCGCATCGAGGTAAGGAACTGCTGCACCGCCTGGCGTGTCAAAAGCTCCATGATATCATCATCTGAAGTGCTCCCCGATCCCTTTTCTATCACGGGGTGGGGGATGTAGATCGGCTCTGTTGGTGCAAGAATTGAGCTGACCACGGGTACGGCAGGAACAGGAGCAGCCACTGGCGCTTCTGGGGGTACCACTTCTACAGGAGCCTCCACAGCCGATGACAGGGTAGTGAGCTCGACCTCCTTAGAAATCTCAGCCAAGGCTTGGGCCGTGTGGCCTTCCGGGAGGACACTGACCGTCAGACTCTCTACCTGGGCCCCCTCAGTTCTCTCTGCAAGTTATCTCAACATTAGCCAGAATGGTAAAAAGAGAAACATCCGAGATATCAAAACTTCCTTACCAAGCTGGAGGTCCAGAGATGTCGAATCCTTGGGCGAACCCTGCAGAGGAGAAGTCTCCCTGACTCCAGTGATGGCTTTTTCTTCCTGCAGAGTAGAAGGCTCGGCAGCTGGAGCCTCAACTCCTTCCGGCTGGGTCAACTCTTGCACCATCTCCTCGATATGCGAGGAGGTTGCAGCCTCGGTATCCTCAGCTAATCCTGCAGCATAAAAGGAGAATGTTAAAGCCTCCTCTTCAAATGAAAAGGGAAATCAGGTTAGAAGGTGAAAAGAATACCTTCGGCGGGAGTAACTGTCGCCAGTGGTGATACCGTCAACGGCTCGCACCCATGTATTTCCTCCTCCGAGATGTGTGAGAATTTGCTTGGATCAGGAGGAGCGGGTTCGTCACCATAGTCGACCTCATCCTCAAAATCGCTTTCCTCTGCGGATAAGGAAGACGACAGTTCAACGTGAGAGGCCTCGGTAGCAGGAGCCTTGCCTCTAAACACCCCAGTGGTAGGGCTGGGGTTAACCATCCGAGGACTGGAGATGAAGACAGAAGGAGACCCAGGCTGTTGTTCCTCATCCCTCCTCTGAGCTGAGGAAGACTTAGGCTGAGCTGAGATCCCCGGAATCTCAACATCGCATCCGCTCATTATATCGACCTCGAGCTGCTCGGTCTCGTCAGTAGCGGTGGGTCTGTCAGCAGGCTCCCCTTCCTCTGCAATCCTGAGGCTCCTGCGGTGTAACCTGCGGGCATGGACCAAGAGAGTGTCATCCTTGTCCACCTCTTCCTCCCTCAGCTCCCCAACACCAGAAGGGATGTCCGCAGATCGAGAGACTGCAACCGTCAAGTCTCTTCGAACCTTCTTTGGGGCAGGCTCAGCAATGGAACTAGAGCCTTGACGACGCTTGCCCACCGCCTGTCGAGCTCTGGTTGGTCGCGGCTCCGCCCTTGTTGCTCGCGGCTCCTCCCTTGACCTTCTCCCGACCTCCCTCAGAGCCTTCAGGTACTGCTCGACGCCTCGCGAGCGTTTACCGAACTCCGACCTTGCTTCGAGATTTGCATTGATACTCTCAATGCATGAATACTCCGGAACAAAGTATGGTGTCTTGTTGACTTGGAAGTACCAGGAGCAGAAGCTGAAGCTCATACGGCACTTTGATCCCTCGATAGGCAGACGGAAAGTTGCTCCTGTCCCTCCGGCCACACTGTAGTACCAAGCCCGAGAACCTTCGAACAAGTTCCCTTCGAAGGCGAGTCGAGCATTGGGATTGCCGACGTAGAGTTGATCGTAGCCGAACTGTCGGGCGAAATGATTCGGCATGTACGGCTCGATTGTGCATGAAGTCCCTTGCCGGAAAAGCACATATCCGGGCCGAATGTTGATCAACCACCAAAAGACCCCCGTGGACAACCTCGTGAAGTCATCTGGACACATGAAATCAGTAAATAGATCCCCGAAAGATGCACCAGGGATCTCGGGGAAGCAGCGATTGAGCTGGTAGTTCGAAGCATCTGAAATGCACTTCCGGACGAAATACATATAAGTATTACGCCAGTCCGAATCCTCCAACCGCTGTACAAAAGGGGCGAAACCCTCACTCCAAGGCACCGGCGTCATCAGGGAAGGGCAGTGCATCACGTACCAAGCCATGAGGTACGTATAAGGCAGCTCGATCCGAGGGTTGGGGCGCTTCACCGTCGGCTTCCCCTCTGAGTCAAGGATCGGCTTGCCATGGGAGTCGACAGCCTTCCCGGGTTCGCAGAAAGCCTGTGTTAACGCCCGCAACCCGCTCTGAATGCCAGCCGCCACGGCCGAAAGAAGGGCTATGGGACTGCCATAGGCCAGGAGCACCGCCGGGTATACTACATCGGCAACAATGACTTCATATGGCAGTGTCGGCACCACACAGCGCTTCAGCCACAGCATTAAGAAGCCCGCCAATAATGCTCGATCAGAGATAGGGGTCCGGGCTTGATGGTGAAAGCTTTCGAAGACCATGTCAGGTTCGAAACCGTCCTCGTTCGAAACCGTGGTGTAGAAGCCTTCAGGAGCCTGGGCGATCCTGTCGTCAATCTCCTCGTCGGAGCTGGGAGCCAGTCGGGTTATTGGATGGTCTTTCTTGTTGACATTGTTGAACAAGTAACTGGCCCAAGACAGCTGCTTGATTCCTCCCGACCTCCAAGTGGTCATCTGGCCGCAAATATGGAAATGACATAGCACTTCCCAATAAGTCTCGTACATTTGAGGAGACCCTTTCTTCATAAGGTTGAGCTCCTCAGTGGTTGGGACATATTCCTCATAGGGAGAATCCCCTGTTGCCAGACCAGAGACCTCATGCAACTCATGCAGTGCAAGGCCCATCTCTCCGACTGGGGTGAAGAATGTCCCCGTCAAAGAATTGTAACGCTCAGGACCCCGAAGAAGTTCTGAGAACTCGGCGGGATGCCATACTGCACGGCCCTGACTGCTGGGTACAATCCCACATGCTCTAGCAGATCTCCAAGATCGGCAAGGACGAAGCTCACCATCCTGCGCCACCAATACTTCTTGGTGGAATGAACCCACCCGGGCGCACGGAACTCAACAGGAAAATCACCCTCCGCTTTCATAAACTCGTTGAGGAAGGTAGTGCTGAGTTTTGGTATCTCTCCAACTGGGAGCTCAGACTTACGCGACCTGGGGAACAGGCCGAGAACCGCCCTATCATGTCCATCATGGCGGTATACCTTCTGGGAGCCCAAGTCACCAAGGGTAATCTCAGGGACGTAGCGGGAAACGTCCCATGTCATCTTCCGAGGGACGGACATGTGCTGGAGATAAGACAACGAGAACATCCTCTCCATGTTTGGAAGAAAGAATCTTCTATCCCCTATCTGACGGAGCCATCTATAATTTCCGTCATACATGGAATAGCCGCCATCGCCGATACGATCTCTGAAGAAGAAGGCAGGCTTCTCCAGCTTGACGCGATCATCCGTTGTGAATGCTGCATCGGTCATAAGCACCCTAAGGGTTGTCATATCAACATTGGAGAGCCTTTTCTGGCGCTCCTGTGACTTGTCAGCAGTCACAGGTACTGTCCTTCGTAGCACAAAGGCCAGATCACGGTCAGCACCATCTACATGTCCAAAGTGGCGCTTCTTGGCGAGTGGGGCAGAAGGGTGTGGTACTGCAAAAGAAAAGGACATTTAATCAGACACCTTATCAAAAATGCTAAGTGTCTATAGTCCAAACGCAGAAGAGATACTGGACGCAGGAATTATCAAATCCGCGTCCAGACCTGCGAATCTGCGTCCAGACGCAGAAGACATATTGGACGCAGGAATTATCAAATCCGTGTCCAGACCTGCAAATACGCATCCAGGCGTGAGACCCGCGGGATCAAATCCGCGTTTTGCAAACCAAGACTTATGAAAAATCTCTAAGTACTTGGGCTCAGGTGCAAGATTCATCAAAAACCTGCACCTGATGAAAAATCTTCAAGTCCGCGTCCGGACTCTTCACAATTAGAAATATTCTAAGTGAAGAATCCGAAATGCAGGACTCGCTGGCACCGGGTCATCAAACCCGCGCCGTGGTTATCAACTCAAAGACCGCGTCTGAGACCGCGTCTGAGAATCAAACACGGTTTGTTTTCTGTGTTAATGGTTCTCCTCCAAAAAATATCTTTTTGGGGTTCCATGAACTCCCATTAATGGTGAAAGCCTAAACGGCATTATACCTGGGAAAGAGACTGCCTGCGCGGAGGAACCGCCCCTCTGGGCCTCGGCGGCGGCCGCTCTTGAGGAGGATGCGGTTGGCTTGGTTTTGGGTGCCATTGGTGATTAAGAATCCAGTAATGGAGATGAACAGAGAAAGAAGAACTCTTTTTCTTGAAAACCCTAAACAAGTACGCTCGGAGAAGAAGAGGTATCTCTCTGACTGTTGCCATTTATAGGCACAAGGATTCGCGAAGATACGCGGCGCGTGGCTCAATTAGTTCTGCAGCGAGTCATCGCTTGACGCGTGGAAGAAATCATTTTGATGATTCGCGAAGATCATGCGCCATGACTCTGCAGCAAGTCATCGCTTGACACGTGGAACAGATCATTTAATGAACCGGGAAATCCGCGCGCCAAAAGGTGAAATCCCGTCGGTTCTCCAGGCCAACTGGCAGTGCAATCATGACATGGCACGGATTCGCACCCGACGGTCGCGTCTCTTCGATGGACATGCCCCGTCATCACCGCCATAAATGCATTCAAAAAGTCGCGTCTCTCTAAGAAGTTCGCGTCTTTCCAGCCCGGCTGAACATCGCGTCTGCTTTATGGAATATCAGTCGCGTTTCCATTTCCAAAAGACGCACCCCATGAAAGTCGCGTATTTAAAGCAGTACTATCTCTGCTCTTCAAAAAGAACTGGCGTTCAGTCCTTACTTCTGCAAATCAGTTTCAACAGTACACTGGCACAAGCAGACGATCGTCCACTCTTGGCTTAAAGCGCGTCCATGACAGACTAAAAGCAATCGGGGAGGTTTAGACTGTGTATCTAGACACTCAACACGATCAACTCTGGTGGCCTCAAAGAGTTCAACAGTACACTCACGAAGACCAACTCCAGATAAGATCAAACCCGGAGCATTAACAGTCCAGTCATAGAGGTGAATTCAGCTAGAGTCCAAAGTATTTCAAAATCCGTCCCAGTTAACTGCGGAATATCGAAAACTTTGGAGAGGGTTCTGTAGGCTGTCTAAAAATCACTAATAGACAAGCCATTAAAAGGCAGAGTTTCAGACTCAAGGCGCGAAGGCTCGACACCCGCGTCTCAACATCAAGGCGCGTGGGCTCGACACCCGCGTCTCAGCATCAAGGCACGTGGGCTCGACACCCGCGTCTCAGTATCAAGACGCGAGGGTCCAGACCCGCGCCTCGGTTATAACCGCCCTGGTTATTGGGCCAGTCACCGCCCACATAGCGGGGAAGTGGGGAAGTTGGCCCCTCATCGTGGAGCATTTTTAGGGGGCACGTCCACCCCCTAGGACCTCTATAAATAGCCTCGTTTGCTATGAGGTCGAAGAGAGAAGAAAAAGGGCGATTAGAAAGGCATCTGGCATCAAGAGGATCAGAAGATCACAGAGAGAGACAGACCGAGACAGGAGAGAGCTCAACTCTTCGTCAAGCTTGCTGCGTATAAGCTGCTCTTTGCCTACCTTCTCTTTGAGAGTTTTGGTAGACAGAGCTGTGCTACTCCCTCTACCAGCCAAAGAGAAGATTCCCTGACGATCCCGGCGGTCATCCGGTCAACGGAGAACAAGATTCACTCTCCACCGCCACACGAAGAACCCAACATTAAACAAAGGGAGGATTCAAGACTCAATATCCTCCCTCCCTTGTAACTAGAAGGGAAACAATTTTGTTGTAATTTTTCATCTGATTCAAGGAAATTTTACAGCACCTCTTTCTTCCTTTTTTCGGCGCGTACAGGCCTAATTCTTAAATCAATAACAAATCAGTCTAAGAGAGAGTTAACAACTCTTCTTGAATTGGGATTTTAACCCCCAACGCTCTCTTCTTGCCAAATAAGGGGTAAGGTAACAAGGGTTGGCAACAAGGCCTAAGGCCTAAGATCTTGTTTGTCAATAAGAGTTAATAAGAATTAGACTTATAACTCTTGATAACTCTTCCAAACATCCATTTGGGATAAGACTGAGATAAGGGAACATATCTTGGCACCCGCCAATTGGAAAAGGCACTCACCAAAAAATTACAAAATTGCTATTACTTTTTTGGACAAAATTAACCTCAGAAGAAAAGTCAAAGTTGCCCTCTCCTTCTTCCTTCGACCTTCCTTCTTCTCCTTCTTCCACGGCGAGTAGGAGGGAGGAGGGCGAGGGAGGAGAGAGGGGAAGGATAGGGAAGGTCACGGGCTGGGGGGACGACGGCGGGGGATTGGGGGGGACGACGAAGGTGTAGGAGGTGGAGGAAGAGGAGAAGGGGAGTGGCAGAAGGAGGGAGGGGCATTTTTAGAAAAATTGAAAATTTGTGGGGGTACCTTTATCAATTTGGTGAGTGCCTTAATCATGCTGGTGCCTTTAACAATTTGGTGGTGCCAATATCCGCTCCTGTTCGACAGTAATTGTGGCATGGCATGTCAAAAGTATAATTGGATTCTTGAAAAATATTTATGCGCTTTGCCCCCAAACTTTTTGGGACAAATGCTTAACTCCTGCATCAACTCAAAATTGATGTAGAACTTAACAAATCCAAGCTCATAATTTTCCAGGCTCTTCTCTACAAAATCTGTATACTCTACTCTTGTTGCTCCTCTGACCAAACAAGAGTTGAGTCTTTGGGGTAGAAGGCAGCAAAGACTCTGCATTTTCTCACTTAAATTTATTCCGTTGAAGGCTTGTATTTCAAAAAAATATTTTTCCACATCATCCGCCTAAAATCATTAAAGAAAAATAAAAATTATTTATATATTAGAAAACTGAGGGGCCAACCGCTAACCATCACCTCCCTCCGCCACAAAGAAAAAATGGTATTCCAAGTTATTCCTCCCGCAGCGGATCCCAGTGCCAGAAGAATCCGCCACGTGTCGTCGCATTTCCCGTGCCAGAAAAGCAAGTAATACAATATTCCAATTCAATGGCTCTTCGTGTCATTGGCATGGGGTAAGAGTGACGATAAGATGAGCACATAACATACCATATTGTATTTATATCCCGATTAAACAAAACAAAACGCAACCCCTGTTTCATTCCTCTCGCGTTCTCTCTCTCTCTCTCTCTCAGCGCACCCGCCGAAAAATTGGGGGAAGGTGAGAAGAAGAGCTCTCCCATGGAGCTGGAATCGGAGATAGAGAGGCTTCCTCTCGACCTCCTCGCCCACATCTTCACCCTCATCTCCTCCTTCAGAGATTTAGCACAGTAATGGGTTTTTATTCATTCTTTCAGTTCTCTCTCAGTTCTGTTGTTGCTCTCTGAATTCTATATGAAATGGGTCTTCTTTTTTGTGAATTTCAGGGCGAGTGGGGTTTGCAGGAAGTGGAGGAGTGCGGTGGAGCAGTCCCTTGCGGCAAGGGAGAAGCTCAGCTTCAATGGCTGGAAGATGGACGATGAATCCACTGCCAGGCTGGTCCGTGCTGCTTACAGCCTCAAGGAACTCGACATGTTTGTACTCCAATTTTTACAAATTTTTACCCTTTTAGCTTATTATTTATTTTGGTCACTTTCTTTGATCTCTAATTAACATTAGCTACCAAAATCACTACTTGTGATTCCAGATATTTGTTCTCTTAGGATGCCCATTTCTATGTTTCTTGTACTAATCTTAAAGTTACATTTAGGTTCAGTCTATTGGGAGACAGGAGTGTAGTTAATTTAGAACTGCCCCAGACTTTAGTTCCCTGTTTAGGTGGTATCAGAGTTCACTTACTGGAGCTTGATTGCCAAAATTTGTAGAAGTGGCAGGCTCAGCAGAAGGGAATTATACTCTAGAAAGACAGGCCAAAAAGGCTTGGATCCCACATTTCCCGGAATAGGGGATCTTTATTTGAGACTTTCTTTAACTACTTATCCATATTTCATTCTATATGCCGTGGCATCAAATCACTCTCTAATTCCTTTGAAAACCATCAATCCACCATGAAGGCACGAAGGATGCGCAAGACATCTAACCCCTTATTTTTGGTTATGAATTGTATAACAGGGATGTTTTTCGGTAGTAATGTCTTAATTGGAGAAGTAATTATAGAAATATAATTCTAGGCTCCTTAATTCTTAATTTTCCATGCATTTTGGGGCTTGATATGCATATGGCGTTCAGAATAGAATTTTGCGACATAAGACGATGTAATGTTGAATTGTACTCTAGCTGATGCAGACTGATGGGATGCATAGGCTCTCTAACTAAATTTTGCACCTCATTCTCATCTTTGTTTTGCCTGGGAAGAACTTAATTACTTGGGCCTTCTTGAATACTAAATACATTTCAAGTTGATTCTCCTTTCAAGGGATCAAAATGTGAATCTGATGGCACAGATGGAACGTTGAGTTGTTATGATGCTTATGTTGTCAATTGGCCAAACTGGGATCTTTGTTCAAATTGAGTTGTATTCACCTAGTAAGTACATTATGAATCTTTAGATTTCACAAACATATGTGCCTTACAAGTGATCTCTATTAGGACTTCATATATTGCTTTCTCCAATAAGATGCAACAAAAGTTAATACTTTCATAGAAATAATTTATTTGAAAGTTTACAAGATAAAACACTAGTGGGTTCTTCCTCAACACTCAGAAGGTGTACCCCATGCATTGCTTTGCCTTAGGAGTTGTGGTCAAATGTTCGTTAAATACGATATTCGTGGAAGTCACATTCAACAGCTGTACTCCTTAGGTAGTTTAAGGCTACTAGCTCCCCTAGCATAGAGATGGTGATTTGAAATGTGTGCGTGTGATAGGAAATCAGTGATAAAACTATTAAAACTACACTCATCAATAAAATACGATCTTAGGTAGGACAGATTTCAAACTAAGAATGCTAGTAGATGGTTTTAACAAAAAGAAACATGCGCAGGCTTAGCAATTTCATTCTTTACAAATTAATGATACTGGCTTCGTTATATAGGCAAGTTCTACGATCAATATCTAGACTAATGTATCATAAGTAGCAGATACACACAAGCTCACCAATATGTAGACAACAGTAAGTAGATAAAATCCTAGAGACTAGTTATCATTACTCTATAATTAAGTGATCATGATCAAGAAACTCACCTACTGAGATCACGTTTGATCTCAGTATCGTGCTGATATTGTTGGGATGCGTAGCGCTATCTTTCACGACTCCAACGCTTCAAAAATGGCTCAAATTGGCTTCAGAACGGCTTAGAAACGACTCGAAAACCAAACTCGATTTGCAAACGGGTCTGTTTTGCAAGTGGAGTGGATCCGGGTCTGCAAGCGGGCCAGGTCCTACAGTCGGGTTGGGTTCTGGTGCTGTTGGGTCAGATTTGTTGCAGTTTATTTTGGATCGAGTTTTTTTGGAGATTGTGGATGCAGGTCTGGTGAGGTGCAGGTCGGGGTCTGCAGCTGGATCGGGTTCGGGCCGCTATTGGGCCGGGTGAGTGGGTGGTGGAGCTGAGGGAAGAGGGGGAGGAGAGGAGATATGGCACGCGAGGGGGAGGAAAAGAGGACACAAGTGGCGTGGTAGCGGGAGAGGAGGAAAGAAGAGGTAGCGAGTGCAGGCGGTGGGGGCAGGATGGTAGGAGCGGGGGCAGCGGGAGCCAAGGCAGCAGAACATGGTTGGTGAAGGGGAGCAGCGGTGGCTGTAGGCGGATATGGCAACGATGGTAAGGTAGGAGGGTGAGGGAAGGAAGGGGAGGTGGCGTCACAACGAAGAAGAAAGAGAGGTAGTAACGGTAGCAGGGTGCAGACGAGGTGAGGAGAAAGGAAGGAGGGTGACACGAGAAGAGGGCGCCGGTGGCAGCTTGCAGCTGAAGGGGGAGATTAGCGGCGGGAGGAAAAAAGAGGATGAGGAGCACGGGTGAGAGAAGAGAAGGAGCGAGAGATGGCTAGGGTTAGGGCTAGCGTTGTGTTATAGGATTTTGAATTAGGGTTAAGGTTTTGGATTAGGATTTTAGTGAGGAAAAGAAAGAAGATGGTAGATAGTGGAGAATGGTGGTGGGATAGGGCTAGATAAGGGTTCCACCTTCCTAAATTAGGGCTAGATAGAGATTCACCCTCCTAGGTAAGGGTTCCTTTGAGAGAGAAGAAATCACTTACAAATTTTCTAGTAAAACAATTTTCATTCATCTTTTAATAACTAGCAAATGAGCGTTTAAAAAGGCAAATATATAGGAAATTTTCACAATCGATATGAGACTAAAACTACTAAACAAAAGAATGAAATCCCACAATTGACATGAGACTAAAAACTACTAAACAAAAGAAATTCTAGTCTACTCAAATAAAATAAAGAAGAATATATTAAAACTCAATCCTAATTGATTCACATGGATGTGTTTGTCTCCTGTAATGGTGATATACGTGCCAGAGGTGCGACTGGATGTTAGCATCACATGGATGCTAGCTCTCATGAAAGTATTAATTATCAAATTTTAACCTTGATCTTAGGTGTCACTTCAGTATTAAGGCTAACATAGTGAGTCATCCATTACTCCTGAGACCCTTAAGAGACAACATGTGTAAAAAAGCTTGATGCGGCATCTAATTTTTGATCATGGAATGTATTCTTGTTAGATGGTTAAATTCATCCATCTTTTTTATGTCACACACGTCCAGGTTTGGTGGAAATAATATGTTATACCCATTTTGTTTGAATCCGAATTAGGACTTGAATATCCTGATTTATAGTGAAATTTTGCAATTTGGAGTTAAAATATACAGACACAAACTACTTCAAAATGCGTAAGAGTGGAGTGCATCATCATTTCGATTCCGACAACCCACCTTGTATTTCTTCTAAACGCTCAACCCCCCCCCCCCCCGGGCAAAAGGTGAGAAATTATTTTCTTGATACAAAAATTCATCAGACAACTAGTAACAACTAATATATAATCAAGATAAGACATAGTTTAAGGAAGAATATCCTTCCCTTTCAGTAGTGATCCTGAGGTTAGATGGAGAGAGGACTTTTGTGATTTGTCATCACCCATCACAATTAGGACAAGTGTGTGCACGCACACAAACACATATGACATACAATCAGTAAATTTGAACTTGATTCAGTTTGATACCTGATGAGAAGTCCTCGTAATGGTCTATGATCTGTAGTTTTATTAGTTGCAGATGCATTATTTATAATTGTCCAATTTATTAATGAGGGGTATGACTATTCATGTAATATTGATTTATACAACTCAAGCAATAGTTTATAACATTTAATTATGGTCTTTTAGCTGATCTACCCTTACAAATTCATGTTAGAGATAAATTAATACACACATAAGTATAGTTTTATTATTTCCATTCCAAGACATATTCATCTATCCACATCATGTTGTATTTGTATTTGTCTTGGTGCATCATGTATTATGTGTGCATGCATGGTGTTTGTGTGTACATAGTATGTATATGTATACACAAATACACGCGTATAATTTTTTTCCTGTATCCTAATTTCGAATTAGGTGTACTAGTTTGTCTAAATCATGTCATGCTACCTAGGTCCTAAATCCGTGAACATGCTTTGGGACAAGGATCTACGCATTGTAGATAATACCAACATAATACTATCATTCAATTAGCAACTTACTATAGAGAGCCTATGTGATGTGAAACGTGTTTATGTGAGAGGGAAATCACTCATAATATTACCAACCATGCTTCACCAACAAGATACGACCGTTGGGCATGGAAAAACTAAAAACTAATAATACTAGTAGAATAAACTATTTATATTACTTATGCTATGCAGAAAAAGTTTAACAATCAATGTTAAAGTTACTGAATTAAAGGTGCAGATACACACAACCTCACATATTTAAGTGGACAACAGTAAACTCGATAAAAACTCATCTGGATAAGAAAACATACTTATTGAGGATCACATTTGATCTTAGTGTTCTTGTCCTGCGGTGGCACGTAGAGCTGTCTCCCACAAATCCAACACCTTGAAAATGATACGAATCGGGCTCCGGATGGCAGAAAAACGACTCGAAAACCAAACTGATGCTTAACGGGTATGCTATGCTCTTAACAGGTCTGGACTGCACTGTAGCCTGTTTGTCGGGCCGGAGTTCTGTTAGATTGGGTCGGATATGCACAATATTGAATCCGTGTCTGGATCTGTAATAGGTCGGGCGCTGAAGCAGAACGAGTCGGGTCTGCTGTTGGGTTGATGACTTAAACCCAAATCAATTTATTAGTTGATTCGGGTCGGGTCTGAAGTCAGATCAAAAACCCAATTGGGTATCTTGAAACCCGCCTTGCTGTTGATGAAGCCGATAAAGAGATCGAGGTTTGACGAGGTTGCGTCGCAGACGAGAGGATTGGCGAGGCTGCCGGTGACGTCGGAGGCTTGTGTCGAGGTCATGGGGTCTCTGCTTGTGAGGGCGAGGAGTTGGGAGAGGTTGAGGGAGAAGAAAGAAGAAGAAAATGAAGAAGGAGATGGCGACAGTTTTGGGTGCAGTGAGGGGGGCGATGGTCTTGCGGGGAGGAGGGAAAGTTGGCACATGCAGTGCTACATAAGGGGAGGCGAGGGTGCGGGTGAGGGAGAAGGAGGTGGCTATCGAAGGGAGGCGTGCAATGGCGTGCTGCAGAGTCAGAGCTAGGGTTTGCAAAGAGGAGATGGTGAAGATGATGAACAATAAACTCTTGGATTTTTCAGGGTTTTTTGTGGGGATTTTTTGTGAATTTTTTTGTACAGTGTTTTTTCTAGGGTTTTGGGAAAGGATTTGGATTAGGGTTTTGTGAAGAGGGGTAGTGATGTAAAACCACCTGGATCGCAATCACCTTCAAATCACAACCAAAATTTAAATTGCGAACAAGATAAGATTTGAGTTTCCACCCCTTGCACGGGCTTCTCACCCTAAACTCGAGAGCAGCAGAACTCAAGAATTTAACAAATAATTTGAGGAAAAGTTTTAATCATTCATTAATTTCCAATACAATAGTCTAGGGGGCCTTATATAGGCTTTACAAGAGAGGAGTACTGGGAAATAACCGATGTGGTACTAAACGCCCACAAAAGAACAAAATAAAAGGAACACAAATAAAGCTAAAACATCTGCTATCCATAAAGCCTGAAACAAATCACATCTAAAGCCATAGAAGACCAGCGCGTCGCCTCCTGAAGTATACTCGATCGAACCTGCTCCTGGGCGGTGGCATGATGTCCTCATCAATTCCCCCGGGTGAAAAGAACTCGACCCTGTCGAGTGTGGGGGACAGAACTGCTGTCTGCTGTGATAGTGCTCCAGTCGATCAGGATCAAGATGCTGGAGGTCTTCCTCGGTAATCCAAGAATTTTCCGAATCAGGTTTTCCCGTCCACTTAATGAGATAGCGTCTCGTCCCTCCATCTCCAGTAGAGATAATCTGATCATCCAAGATAGAATCTATATGTTCTGTTGCATATGACATTTTAGGGGGAAGTGGAGGTAGTGGGGGGCTCTCAGAAAGAAGGTCTTGGCTTGGCTCATCCACAAATGGATCAGAAGGGGTATCAAAAGTACCTCGATATGGAACCAAATCCTCAACATTAAAGGTGCAACTGATGCCAAAGTCAGGTGGGAGATCCACCACATAAGCATTTGAATTGATTTTCTTGAGAATCTTGAATGGCCCTTCACTTCGCGCGTGTAATTTCTTCACGGTTCCTGGTGGAAACCGTTCGGGTCGCATGCGGACCATCACATAATCTCCGACATTAAAAGACCTTAATCGGCGATGTAGATCTGCAGAAGCTTTATAATCAGTATTATTTTTCATTATCTTGTCTCTGACTTCCTCATGTAATGCATGGATATGGGATGCAAATGCTGATGCGGAGTCTGATACCCTAGAATGATGATGAGCCATGGGAATTAAATCAATGGGTTGCCTGGGCTTAAAACCGTTGACGATTTCAAAAGGACTGAGACCCGTAGTCCTATTGACAGATCCGTTATATGCAAATTTAGCCATGGGCAAAATGAGATCCCAAGTTTTTAAATTTTCTCCAACTAGACACCTGAGAAGATTTTCTAGCGATCTGTTTACCACCTCGGTTTGACCATCTGTCTGTGGGTGAAAGGCGGTAGAGAATTTCAGTTTGGTGCCCATCTTATGCCAAAGTGTTTTCCAGAAATAGCTAACAAACTTAATATCCCGATCAGACACCATGGTTTTAGGTATCCCGTGCAACTTTACGATATGATCAAAGAATAAGACAGCAACTCGAGACGCATCTGAGGTCTTGGAACACGGGATGAAGTGAGCCATTTTTGAGAATCGGTCAACCACCACTAGGATAGAATCGTGCTTTTTTTGAGTCTTGGGCAGCCCTAGAATGAAGTCTAGGCTCACGTCTTGCCAGGGGCACTTAGGTACAGGAAGAGGAGTGTAAGGTCCGACAATCTGCTTTTGTTGCTTAGCCAGTTGACACGTGCGACATTGGCTAACTACTTTAGAGACATCTCTTTTCAGACTCGGCCAGTAGAATCGATGTTCAACGGCCTCAATTGTCTTATTCTGACCGAAATGTCCCGCCAGGCCTCCAGCATGTAGTTCCCAAGAGAGAAAATCCCTGAGGGACGTACGGGGAATACACAACTTACGGAATCGGAAGAGATAACCGTCTTGAAGGAGAAAACCGTACATCTCACGAACAGGGCCGTCTCGTAACGTGACATAAATGTTCCCAAAATCGGGACATGATTCATACTCCTCCTTTAATTTCTCAAATCCAACCATTTCTGTGCTCATTGCCACCAAGATCGTGACACGTCGACTCAGCGCATCAGCGACCTTATTCTCGATGCCTGCTTTATGTTTGAGAACAAAAGTGTAATCCTGCAAGAACTCCACCCATTTGCTATGCCTCGCGTTTAATCTCTTCTGGGAGTTGAGATACCTTAACGCTTCGTGATCTGAGTACAACACGAATTCCTGTGGCAACAGATAATGTCTCCAGTAGCGCAACGCCTGTATAACCGCATAAAATTCTTTATCATAAGTGGAGTAGCGTTGCCGGGCATCATTTAGTTTTTCACTGAAATAAGCAACCGGGTGGTTTTCCTGACTCAGTACACCACCTATTGCTAGTCCCGATGCGTCACAAGTTACTTTAAAAGCTTTTGAAAAATCAGGGAGACGCATTACGGGAGCTTCCGTCATCATCTTCTTTATTTCAGCGAAAGCCTTAGAGGCAGCAGGAGTCCACTGGAACACCTCGCTCTTTAAACAGTCGGTTATAGGTGCCATAATAGCACTAAAATTCTTGATGAACCGACGGTAGAAAGTGGCTAACCCGTGAAAACTTCTGACTTCCCTAATCGTCCGGGGTTGTGGCCACTCGGTTATTGCCTTCACTTTCTCAGGGTCTGCGGAAACCCCCTCGGAGGAAACCATAAATCCTAGGAAGATAACCCTGTCTATACAAAAAGCGCACTTTTTTGGATTTGCATAAAATTTCTCAGCATGGAGTGTGCAGAGGACTTGCCTCAGATGTCCCACATGTTGCTCCTGGGTTTGGCTATAGATCAGTATGTCATCAAAATAGACCACCACGAACTTACCGATAAACGGTCGAAACAATTGGGTCATTACTCTCATGAAGGTGCTTGGAGCATTGGACAGTCCAAATGGCATAACCAACCATTCATATAACCCGTCTTTAGTCTTAAATGCGATTTTCCATTCATCCCCGGGTCGGATTCTAATTTGATGGTACCCGCTCTTAAGATCAATCTTGGAGAAGATTGTGGCACCTGACATCAGATCCAGCATATCATTAAGACGGGGAATGGGAAACGGTACTTGACGGTAATTTTATTGATTGCACGACTATCCACACACATACGCCATGTACCATCCTTCTTTGGCGCCAAAAGTGCGGGAACCGCACATGGGCTCAAGCTCTCTTTGATGAACCCCTTGTCAAGTAGCTCTTCCACTTGCCGTTGCAATTCCGCATGTTCAGTTGGGTTCATTCTATAGTGAGGCAAATTTGGTAAAGTTGCTCCTGGGACTAAGTCAATAGCATGTTGAATGTCTCGCATAGGGGGCAACTCACCTGGAAGATCTTGTGGGAGGGTTTCGGAAAACTCCTCCAGAATTGGTCTGATGTGCTCAGGAATCTGCTCCTCGATATCCCGGCTTGCCTCTCGAGCCACGAGAGCATAACAAGTAGAACCATCCTGCAAGCTCTTTTCAAGTTGATCGTGGCTAATCAAATTCCTTTCCATCTTACCTTTGCCCTTATCAACCCTTTTTTTGGGATTTATAACGTCCACTTTATCTTTCCCTTTATCAGCCTCTTTCTCTCGGGTTGGCGGCTTCGGTTGATTTGACATAATCTTCACCTTTTTCCCATTATGGACGAACGAACACTGGTTGGTACGTCCATGTATGGTCACATCTAGGTCAAATAACCATGGTCGACCCAAAATGATATGACCTACATTCATGGGGAGTATGTCACACCACACATTTTCTGCGTATGTGGCAAATTGGATGGGAATTTGACATCTCTCTTGAACATCTATAGATGTAGCATCGATCCATGTAACCTTGTAGGGGTTTGGATGCTTCACCGGTGTCATCCCCAAGGTGGTGATTAGCTTTGACGCCACAGCGTTGATGCAGCTGCCACTATCCACTATTACCTTGCAGTTCTTATTGCCAATTTTCGTGCAAGTTTGGAATATGGCAGTCCTTCTCCAGTCGTTGAGTGGTTCAGGCTGGGTTAAAGTACATCTAACCACTCCTAATTGGGTGCGAGCTACATTAGGAGGTAAGCTCGTCATTTCCACAGTTCGGATGCACCCATTAAATTCATACTCTTCGACAGAGGCATCTGAGTCATCATCTTGTTGGTGCACAACTTCTTCTCCATCATCCTCTCCTTCTATATCTTCAATGGGAACTTCGACAAAGAGGGTTTTGGTTTGACTCGGGCACTGGCTGGCAAGGTGACCATACCCTTGACACCTGTAGCATTGGGTTCTAGGGTTGACTTTTCCTGGTTCACTTACCGTTCTCTTCTCGGATGCAAAGGGCTTTGCACAGAAGGACCTGCTGGTTTGACGCTAGAGGAACTAGAGGCAGGTTTACTTGGGGTAGGAAGTGTTCGGTTGAAGCTTAGCTGGCCAGTAGTGGTGGTTCTAGAGTTATCCTTAAAGTTACTTCGGTTAAAATAGGATCCTCTAGACTCATCTAAGTCGGTGACTAGCTGATATGCCTGTTCTAGAGTCGTGATGCCTCGAGCAATGAGCTCTCGGCGATAATCATCCCTAAGACCGGACCTAAACCTAGATAAGGTCTGTTTGGGAGATTCTAACTCAATAGCTCCACACCGATTCAGATATTCATCAAACTTAGCAATGTAATCAGCGGCTGACTTGTTTCCCTGGGTCCATCGATTCCATTTGTCCAACAATTGTTGACTGAATGATGGTGGAACATACTTCATCATAAGCTTCTCTTTCATGCTTTCCCAAGTGTCCACAGGGTCTTCCTTCTGTACCTCATCATCCTCTCTAAATTTTCCCAGTATTGCCCAGCTTGTCCCGTTAATTTCATAACGGCCAATCGAACCTTTCTTGATTCAGACATGTCATGCCAACGAAAATATCGGTCCATGGCCAACTGCCAATCGATATAGACCTGAGGGTCTAAACGCCCGTCAAAGAAGGAGCATCAACTTTAACGCTCCTGATATACTGGGCATCGACATCAGTTGTTCGGTAAGGTGGGCCTCGCTCACGCCTAGGAGACCTACTGTCATGGCCTCGCTCACGCCTAGGAGACCTACTGTCATTTCGAGAACTCTCATCCCTGATTCTTCTCCTATTGGTTTCTAGCCTATCAATTCTGGTTGCTAGATCCCTACAGTTGACATCAACCTGATCCTTAACTTCTTGTAGTTGTCTGTCCATGCTCTCCATCTTTTGTAGGATTGTGTTAAGGGTATCATGAATGCTAGGGTCCATTGGTGCTGAAGTTTCGCCTATAGAAAAAGTTCTACCACTTCTAGTAGGCATGCAAGATTCTCACTGACCCTAAATGCAAGCTGTCCTTAGGATATATATGTTATGCAGGAGGAGTCAGAGATTAGAATGGTGAAAGATAATACCAATTTTAAGCTAATGAGACTAACACGTGATTAAGAAATTGTAATGTGGAGACAGTGATAAAACACGTGCTAATACAGTTAATTTTCAAGATTAATCAAGTAATCACAAATTCAAATTAATTTAGTTGCACAATTAATATTAGGTCGGTTACCACTCAAGATCAGAATCACACAACTCACTTATTTAGTGGGCAACAGTCAATAAATTCTATCATGCGACAAATTGGAAAAAATTAGCTATTTTAATTAAATGGCAGGAATTACTGATAGAATATTCAAAGTTACCTGGGAAGACGACCATAACTCAAACCTGAACGAGACTGCTGTAGGGGCGTAGTACTGGTCGTCACAAATCTACTGCCTCGAAAACGGGTCAATTCGGACTTGAAACGAGTCCTGAACGGCCTCCGGAACTGAACTGAACCAGACTTGATCTGGTTTTAATTCTGGTTGAACCAGACCCGGTTCAATCTGGGCTTGATCTGCTCGGCTTGGACCGGACTTGAGTCGGATTTGACCCAACTCAGATTGGGCTCGCCCCCTTTTAAGGACGGGCGGTGTTTGTTAAGTCCAGTGATCGGATCGACCTGGGCTGGGGCTGAGAACTCAGACCCGATCAGTCCCTGCTTCTCTTCTCGCGCCGGCTAGGGCAAGGATGGAGCGAAGGGCGGCGGCCACTTGATGGAGCAAAGGACGACGTCGGCGAACCCGTGGATGTCGACGACGGTAGACCAGACGGCGGCGAGGGCTGAGGACGACGTCGGCGAAGATGGCGGTGATCTTGGTGGATCTCGGGCGACGACGGCGACCCAATACCCAATTCCCTTCGTTCTCGAGCGCAGCTAGGGCCGGATCAAACTCGGCGGCGATGGCGGGCGACTTGATGGAGCAAGGGCGAAGATGACGGTGAGCGGCGGCGACGACGGCTTCGTCGAGCGGAGGCTGTCAGCGGCGGGATTTGGTGCCGACTTGCAGAGATCGGCGGCGAAGACTTCCCGGTGATGATGGCAGTGGCAGATCTCGTCGGTGAGGGCTTGGGGGAAGTTGGCGAAGGCTCGACGAAGTTTTAGATGGCTTCGTTGAGGGCGCGGGTGGCACTGAAGGGCGAGGAGATCTCGATCGTGGATCTGGTGTCGAGCGGTGGTGATGGATGAACTGGGAGAAATCCGATCCCTGTGGAAGGTGCTGTCGGTGACGAGGTCGGACGGAGATGGCGGCAGAGGCGCGGCAGAATTGAGGAAGAAGATGAACAGTGGGGTTGGGAAATTTTCAGGATTTTTTGATGAAAATTTCACTGTAATAATTTTCTTTTTTTTGAATAGATCTAGATCTGGACTTAATGTAGAACTAGGGTTTGAAGATTGGAAGAAAATTTGGAAAAGACAATATTTGAAGGGGATTGAAAACCGGTGCTCTGATACCAAAATGATGTAAAACCACCTGGATCGCAATCACCTTCAAATCACAACCAAAATTTAAATTGCGAATAAGATAAGATTTGGGTTTTCACCCCTTGCACGGGCTTCTCACCCTAAACTCGAGAGCAGCAGAACTCAAGAATTTAACAAATAATTTGAGAAAAAGTTTTAATCATTCATTAATTTCCAATACAATAGTCTAGGGGGCCTTATATAGGCTTTACAAGAGAGGAGTACTGGGAAATAACCGATGTGGTACTAAACGCCCACAAAAGAACAAAATAAAAGGAAGACAAATAAAGCTAAAACATCTGCTATCCATAAAGCCTGAAACAAATCACATCTAAAGCCATAGAAGACCAGCGCGTCGCCTCCTGAAGTATACTCGATCGAACCTGCTCCTGGGCGGTGGCATGATGTCCTCATCAGGTAGGGGGTAAAGTAATCAGGGTTTCACACTTCTAAATTAGGGCTAATTAGGCTTTCACACTCCTAAACTAGGGTTTCTCTTAAGTTTAGACTTCTAAGAGAGAAATTGGGAGAGAGATCAATCAATCACATAATTTGAGAAAATTTTTAAGCATTAATCATTAATTAATTAATTAACTAACACAAGAGTTTTATATAAGTTTTACAAAATCTAAATACTAGATTACAACCCATGTGGTACTTAACTTCAAAAGAAAAGAAAAGAAAACAACTACTAAAGAAAATCAAAATAAAACAAAAATATATGACCACTCGAACTACTCTAACCACGTCGAGGCGACACGTCTTCGCCTTCGCCTTCGGTGATACACGTGCGAGGAACGTGTCTGGTGTCTGCATCACTATGTCTTAATATTCCATTGGCTCCTTCCTATTGGGCTTTGGTACAATCTTCCCAAGCATAAAAAAACCAACAGAAAAAAGAAAAAGAAAAAAGAAAACACCAAACCCCAACACATGCACTGGTGCAATATTGGTATTAAATCCTTGTGCAACTACGTACATGATTTATAAATTGCATATTATGCATATGAATTTATAAATTTTTTATTGAAATTATTAATTAGGAAATTAAAATTCTATTTGTCCAGTTTGGTTTGGAGCATGTAAGATTTGATCATACGGAAGGGTCCATTCAGGTTCAATTGGTGGCAAGTTCACAAACATAATTCTGAGCCAATTCTAATAAGGTGAGCTGTATCAGCCAACCCTCTTGCAGCCTTAAGTGGAGTTAGATGTATCACGCCTTAGGTTTGACATCTTTCCTCGACACTTCTGAAAATTAAGTCTGTAATAATCCAAACATCAAACTTATATATATAAACAAATTCCATTACACTATAATTCTGAATATTTTGTATGTTTATTAAGTTATTCCTGGTCTGGAGTTTAGAATCCTTCCCCAAACACTACAAAGTTCATAAAGGTGGAAGAATGTCCACACGTGGGGTTAGCAGATTAGCTATGGATGTACTATTTTCTTGTCATAAATAAAAGAAAGAAACTGAAGCAGTGGAGACTACTGTCTAAGTTCTTTGGGCAGTAGTAAATGATGGGTTTTAAGCATCAGTAGACAAATAAAATTTGTCTTCTCATCTCTGAACCATTGCACTATCAACGACTACATGAAACTTACTCCATGAAACTGACAATGATATAACATTATTCCAGGAGGGAAAATACGTTGTAGCAATCTGAACATTGTTCATCTATCCGTGCAGAGCACTGTTACAAGAACTCTTCTTAAGATAGATCACTCTTCCTTTCATAGAGATCTGTATGCAACCACTCGCTGGACCGATTGATGTTTGTAGAGTACTTTTGCATGATTGTTCCAGTCCTAGGTGTCCGGCAATATGGCACTATGTCTCTACTGGGCCATGTGTATTTGTTTTGGTTGTTTCTCTTCTATAACTTCCATCCCTTTATCTCTATTCATGTCCTCTCTGATCAATCCTTTCATTAAATGATATACTTAAAGTTATCTGGAGATTCTGGACGTCACTATTGCAATGAACATTGAAATAATAAATTTCATCTGTGAAAACCTTTTTCTAAAAGTTGATTTAAAAAATGTTATCTATATTTTTGTTACTCCTTAAAAAAGTAGTAATTATGCAATACTACTATTTCAATTGCCTGTAGGCTTCAATAGGTTTATAATTTGTTATTTTTTAATTCACTCTATGTTTTCTGTAGATCTCGGAGTTGCTGGGGTTGCCAGATAACTGATGCAGGGCTCTATCAGATAGCTTTAGCAAAGTGTGCCCGCAGCCTGACATCTATATCCTTGTGGGGAATGGCAGGAATCACTGACAAGGGTGTAATTCAGCTGGTACTAACATTTCAATTACTTCAAAACAGTAACTATTTATGGGTGTTATACATAACTCAAGGTTTAGCTGTCACTGAAATTTGCCACATAATATATAGAGTTCAACATCTGACGTTGATGCCATAAATTTGTGTGTGTATTTTTTTCTGTTCCCCACAATTCTATATGGTAGTTTTTCAGTTCTTTTGTTCAAATTCAATTCAACAAAAGCACGAGATGTTAGATAACAATACAGTTTGATTGTCTAATAGGTTGTCGAACTCTTAATGATTTGTCTTGATATTCCTCTTCAGTTTATTGAACTTCTTTTGTTTCTAGGAAGTAGATATTTATGATTGAACTGTTGGCTTTTCGAAACTGGATCGACATCTCCAAACTAAAGTTTGCATTGTACTGCTGGTCCAGGAAGCATAATGTCTGAACTTCTTATATGTAATTTGATCAGTTTGTTAAGGTTGGAATTACTATGGACTGAAAAGCATTAGTTATTTCTAATACAAACTAATGGGTTTGTGTCTCGCATCTGGTTAAAAGTATCCCATGTAAGGGATTGATGGAGGTAAGGTTTAGTCCCACATTGGAAATGGACCGGGTATATAAGTTCTTCATACATGATTGGGATTGAAAACCTAATGGTTAATCAATAGGTCAAAATGTTCTCAGGCTGATAATCATCTGTTGGTCTTCGTTTTGATTTGCAAAAAGTTCAGGGCAAACTCATCTGTCCATTATCTTGTTGTATAATGCCCACTTCTTTTCTGTGATGTGTGCTGTGAATCTTCTGTGTAGTTAGGACACCATGGTCTCGGTGGGAGCTAAAAACGTTTGCTTACTCTTAGGCTCAATTGGTAGTCAAAGATGGTTTTATATGAGCATTGAAATTCTGGGTGAAGTTATGCTTTATTAAGAAATTGTAGAATCACCAAGAAGTGGAGTCTTAAACCTCTATATAGGACTACTGTGTGTAACCTGCCTAGAATTGTCACAATGTACTATGATAGTACTTGGATAGTAGATTTTTGGCAGGAAGGTTTTGATTTGATCCACGATCTGCTTTGGACACTAATGCTAAGTTAGTAGATCATATCAGTCTCATCTTCAAGTCCACTTTTCATTAGCGTTTTGACATATTATTCTCATACAAAATGACATAAGATTCAATGTTTTCATGTGTGAGGATATCCAATTGGCCTTTTGCATTGTCGGTCATCCATGGGAAATTACCCTGATGTTGGTCGTATCCAACATCCATTAGGACTATGGTTTGACCTCCATGGGAGTCGCAAGTTTCTTGATAATTAGATGAAATTAGGCCAAGGCTGTGTTTTGATCAACCCATCAGGAACAGATCTGAAATGGCTGATATGAATTGGGTTTGTCGAGGAACCTTGGTTCTATAAATTGACAGGGCCTTCTCTCATGTAGCTTTGCCCGGGAATTATATACCACCTTAAAAATGGTTGATGATAGCTGAGACTTTGTCAAGCACGATTCCTTCTTGATAGAAAAATGTTTAGATAATGATGATGTTGTTGTTGCTGTTGCTGTTACTGGTGATGATTGTCTGGTACTCATGTTATGGTTATGCATCTAGACTAGAAATAAATATCTATTTCCTATGCGAATCATCAGTTAGTCTGCATTTTGCTTTGCAAAAAGTTCAGGGCAAACACCACAATTCTGTCCATTTTCTTCTTGTATAATGCCCAGTTCTTTTCTATAATATGTGCTGTGAATCTCCTGAGTAGTTAGGACACCAAAACATTGAGTGTAGGATAAGCCGGTCTGGTTAAATTATCCCAAAAGGGTAGAAGAGGATAATTAATAGATGTTGAATCTGAGTTAATAAATGTCGAATCTGACATTTGGTGTTCGGAGGAAACCTAGGTTAGAACGATTTAATGAGCAGATGACTACATGTCTATGAGATATATAATAATCTAGATGGCACATTGAAATCCTTATACTTCTCAAACAGTGGAGCCAGTAAATTAATGTGACAACCCCCCCCCCCCCCCCCCCCCACCTCACATTTTCCCCTCCTTAGGAAAAGGTATTGCCTGGTCCATGTAAAATTTTCTGCTGCTAGAAATTCTGTTGCATGGTTCTAAAACTCGAAATTGGAGTCGGAATCGGCCAGCAATTTTCGTTATCGAAATCGGCCATATCGTCTTGGTAATATCGGCCTGCAAGATTACAAGAGTACACATTCTCTCTATGCACCGTCACCTTCCTCTCTCTTTCTTGACTTCCTCTGATCTTCTTCGAGATTTTCAACACGACCTACTGGGTTAAACTTTTATTTAAAGGGTTTTAAATACAATTGTTATTTGGACTGTGAGATGATTTTGACCGTCGGATACTTGAAGAATCTTGATCAATCCTATTAGGAGTTGATCTCCTTGATCTAAAAGAATTTTAGAATCTTTAAACTTTAGAAACAAATCTTCATCGAATATAATCTGAATCCTATTCATACTCCACCAGGAAAGAAAACTCAGTCGGATAGAAATCTGAATCAGAAACAGACTCAACATGCTTAGCTGTCCGTGATAATCGACTAATGATCTGTTAGTATTTTGAGTGCCTCATGTGCATTGGAGAAGAATACAGGTTCAGGTGGAGGTATTACAAGCTTCAGAGATCAAGTAAGGATATGTACATGATTTGTGTATGTTATAAGTCGACTAATAAGTCTATTAGTCGACTTATGATTTAGCTTAGTTGACTTATACTTTGGTATAGTCGACTAGTTGTTGCCAATATAGAGTTGGGTTCTCTGATTTTGTCAGAGTAGTCGACTAATAATTGGGTATAATCGACTAATACATGTTATTAGTCGACTTATACTAGGGTCTAGTCGACTAATGTCAGGTTTTGACAGTTTTTCTGGTTTTGTTTCCAGTTTAGATTGAATTCAGATTTCCTTCTTTCTTTGAGGTGGTGCTAATTGGATTGTTGAAGTTTGGGTTGGACTAAGATTATCCTAAGTGCCTATATAAACCCTTTGGGGTAGCCTTTGAAGGCAAGTCAAGTTTATGAGAGATTTCTACCATTGAGAGTTGTGAGAGAAAGATCTTATAACTCTTGTATTTTTTCTCTATTTTCAATAAAGTTTCTCCCCTCCTTCCCATGGACGTAGGCACTCTTGCTGAACCACGTTAAATCTGGTATTTTGGTTGTGTGGTGATTAGTTTCAATTGCTTGCTAGTGGTAAATCTTCTACGTTTTCGCAGCTGAGTTTTCAACTCGGTGTTTCTCTGTTGTTGTATCGGCGTTAATCAACAAGTGGTATCAGAGCAATGTCTAGCAAGACGACCACGACAACCAAGTTCGAGAAAAATTCGATGAGAAGTTCAACTTCCTGTTGTGAAAGATGCGAGTAACGCCATTGCTCGTGAAGGAGGGCACACACAAGGCCCTACTTAGTATTGAGAAGAAGCCATCGAAAATGAAGGATGATGAGTGTAATGACATCGACTTCTACGCAAAGGCGACGATCATATTATGCCTATCAGACGAGGTCCTCTACAACTTCATGAATGAGAAGACAACTGTTGGTCTTTAGTGTAGGTTGGAGAGCCTTTACATGATGAACAGTTTATCAGACAAGCTCTTCATAAAGAAGTAGTTATACAGTCTTCGGATGAAGGAAGGTACGCCTATTCTACATCTTAATGCTTTTAGTAGGATTTTAAGCGATTTGTTGGCCCTGAAGGTTAAACTAGAAGAAGATAAAGCTCTTTTGTTGCTCTCTTCTCTTCCATCAACTTATGACCACTTGGCGACCACCATCATGTATGGTAAGGTGACCTTTGAGTTAGAAGATGTCAGACAGATGCTCCAAAATAACGAGCTGATTAAGAAGACAGATTCTACAGTTTAGGTCTTAGAGCTGGTTATTAAGGGCCAGGGGAGATCAAAGAGTAGGGGACCTAAAAGGATTCAGAGGCTTCTAGCAGTTTTGCCTGCTATTTTTGTAAGAAATCAAGGCACATCAAGAAGAATTGTATGAAATACAAAGAGATGATGAAGAAGAAAGGCGGTAAAGATTCTGATGGGGCTAGTGAAAAGTCAGATCAAGCCGATGTTTATTGAAAAAGCAGATGAGAATCCATGTGATGTCTTGACGGCTGAGTCAGGAAAGGAAAAATACTCAGATACTTGGTTACTTGACTAGGGGTGCACACACCATATGTGCCCAGAAAGAGAGTGGTTAAGTACTTATAAGCCTTGCGAAGGAGGCGCTGTCCTGATGAGTAACACCATCGTGTGCAAGACGGTTGGTATTGGCAACGTCCGTATGAGGATGTTTGATGGACAAGTTCGAACCCTCACGAATGTATATCACATTCCAGACTTAAGGAAGAGTCTTCTTTCATTGGGAGTTTTGGAAGCTCAAGGGTGCAAGTTTTCAGGTGTAGATGGGGACATCAAAGTTACCAAGGGCTCCATGATGATTCTCAAAGAGAACAGACTACAAACTTGTACAAGATGAAAGAAAGCATTATTGTTGGTGATGTTTCAACAACAACGGAGATGGAGAATACTATAAGGTTTTGGCACATGCGTATTAGACACATGAGCGAGCGACGTCTTCAAGTCTTACACAAAAGAGTGCTCTACGAGGTATCAAATATTACAAACTTGATCTTTGTAAATTTTGCATCATAGATAGACAGCGTAGAGTAGCTTTCTCTACATTATAGCACAAGACAAAGGACTTGCTAGATCTCATATACACGGATGTGTGGGGACCTTTGCCAGTAGCATCCATCAGGGGTGCTAGATACTATGTTACTTTTATAGATGACTTCTCTAGGAGAGTTTGGGTATACTTCTTGAAGCAGAAATTAAAAGTTTTTCAGAAGTTCAAGGAGTGAAAAACTATGGTGGAGAATCAGAAGGGGCGAAAGGTGAAAATCTTGAGGTCCGACAATGGAGGTGAGTATAACTCCACAGAATTCAAAGCTTACTTAGCAGGAGAGGACATCGAACACCAGCTAAATATTCTAGGACAACCAGAATAGAATTGAATAGCAGAGCACATGAATCAGATACTTAAAGAACGTGCCCGTAGTATTAGATTACAGGCGGATATGTCAGAAGGATTTTCGGCAGAGACGGTGAATCATGTGAGTTATTTGATAAACAGGTCACCATCAACGACCGTTGATCTTCAGATGCCAGAGGAGATATGGCAAGGAGAGTCTATGAATTATTCAACCTTACGGATTTTAGGTTGTCCAACGTATAGTTTGGTTGATAATCAGAAAAAGAACAAACTAGACTTCAAGTCTAAGAAGTGTATCTTCATCGGGTTCACCAAAGGAGTTAAGGGTTTCAGATTTTAAATTCTGAGACAAAGAGTGTCTTTACCAGCAGAGATGTGATTTTTGACGAAGAATTAATTTTGCAAAAAAAGTCAGAGACAGAGGATAAAGTGTAAGGTGGAACACTAGACAGTTTATTAGACACCTAAAAAAAGGGAGTTGAGTTCTCAGAGAGACTTAAAAGGCCTGACAGGTCATATGAGGACCCCTCACATGCAGATGGAGACGAACAAGAGGCTACTCAAAAGCAGCCTAGACTGTTGAGACGGTTAGTCAGAGTTACGGTACTACCAACAAAGTATGATTGGGAAGATGATTATGTCTCCATCACATTAATAACAGAAACATGTGATCCTAGTAGTTACAGGGAGACGATTTAGGTAGATGGCCACAGCAAGTGGATTACAGACATGAAACAAGAGATGGAGTCTTTGAATAGAAATTAAATATGAAAATCGGTAGATGTTTTAAGAACTCCAAGGCAATAGGTTGCAAATGCGTCTTTCGCAAGAAGGACAATAAGAGGTACGAGACAAGGTTAGTTGCCAAGGGATATGCTCAGAAGGAGGATATTGACTACAATGAGATCTTCTCTCCTGTAGTCAAGCATACGTTTATTCAGATGTTATTAGTGATGGTAGATCAGTTTGATTTAGACTTAAGCAGATGGATGTCAAATAATATTTCTGCACGGTGAGCTGGAGGAGAAGATATACATAAAGCAACCTGAAGGTTATGTTCAGGAAGGATAAGAAACCAATGCGTGTCTTCTAAATAAGTCTCCCAAGTAGTAGTACAAGCGATTCGACTCTTTTATGATCAAGACCGGATACAACCGATGTGAGTATGACAGTCGTGTCTATTTTAAGAAGAATAATGATCCGACATATTTGCTGTTATATGTGAATGACATGCTGATTGCTGCAAGAAATAAGGCACAATTCAGAAGCTTAAAGTTCAACTAAAGTAGGTATTTGATATGAAGGATTTGAGAGAAGTCAAGAAGATCTTAGGTATGGAGATCACTCGAGACAGAGACTCAGACAGACTTTGGCCATCCTAGGAGAACTATGTTCTCAAGATGTTAGAAAGATTCAATATAGCCGAAGTAAGATCAGTCACCACTCCTATGGCAGATCACTTCAAACTATCCTCCTGGTAGTGTCCACAATCACTGAAAGAGGAGGAAATGTCTCGAGTAGCATATACTAGTGCAGTGTGATCACTCATGTATGCTATGGTCTGCACAGGCCTGACTTAGCCTATATAGTTAGTACAGTAAATCGGTTCATGTCAAATCTCAGAAAGCAAAATAGGGAAGCAGTGAAGTGGGTATTATGATATCTACTAGGGACTGAGAGACTAGGCTTAGTGTTTCAGAGATTGAAAATAGGAAAGCCTAGAAAATTACAAGGTTATGTTGATGCAGATTATGCAAGGGATCTTGATCAGTAAAGATCTACGACAAGTTATGTGCTCACGGTAGCTGAGTGTGTCATTAGTTGGAAGACAGAGTTGCAAGATATTGTTTCTATTTCAATGATAGAGGCAGAGTGCATGGTTGCAGTTGAGACATCAAAGAAAGTTTTGTGGTTGAGAAGATTGGTCGAGACTTTTGGTATGATGCAGGATTTAGTTAGGGTTCATTGCGATAGTCGAAATGCTATTCATCTTGCTAAGATCACATGTATCACAAGAGGATGAAGCAAATTGATCTGAAGTATCATAAGATACATCAGCGGGTTGTAGATGATAAGGTGATCGACTTGGTGAAGATCAGCACGAAAAAAATTCCAGCGGATATGATGATGAAAACCATCCCAGTAGAGAAGTTTTGAGCATCTCTGAACTTCATTAAGATTCTCCAAAGGTAAGGTGGAGAACGGGTTTTTGGGAGGGAGTCATGTGAAGTCACAAAAGGGGGAGAAAGCACGATGAATGAAGCGGAAGCCAAATTTCTACGAAGAGACTCAATGAACATGAGTTAAGGTGGAGATTGTTAGTATTTTGAGTGCCATATATTCATTGGAGAAGATTACGGGTTCAAGTGGAGGTGTTACAAGCTTCAGAGTTCAAGTACGAACATGTACATGACTTGTGCATCTTATAAGTCAATTAATAAGTCTATTTGCCGACTTATGATTTAGCCTAGCCGACTTATACTTTGGTATAGTCGGCGAGTGGTTGCCAACAGAGAGTTGGGTTCTCCGGTTTTGTCAGAGTAGTCAACTAATAATTGGGTATAGCCGACTAAATACATGTTATTAGTCGACTTATACTAGGGTCTAGTTGACTAATATCGGGTTCTGACATCTTCTTTTTCTGGTTCTGTTTTCAATTTGGATTGGATTCAACTTTTCTTCTTTCTCTGAGGTGGTACTGATTGAATTGTTGAAGTTTGAGTTGTATTAGGACCATCCTAGGTGCCTATATAAGCCCCTTAGGGGTATCCTTTGAAGGCAAGTCATGTTTATAAGAGATTTCCACCATTGAGAATTGTGAGAGAGATCTTCTTTAACTCATATATTTTTTCTCTGTTTTCAGTAAAATTTCTCCCCTTCTCGTGGACATAGGCATTCTTGCCAAACCACATTAAATCTGGTGTTTCTGGTTATGTGGTGATTAGTCTCGATTGCTTACTAGTGGTAAATCTTCTACATTTTGCTGCTGAGTCTTCAGCTTGGTATTTCTCTGTTGTTGTATCGGCGTTGATCAACAACATGATCTTCATAAGTCGACTAATCATCATGAGTTGACTAATACTACCTATTAGTCGACTCCTTAGACTCCTGTAAATGTTCAAGTTTCTGTTGTGCCTATTAGTTGACTAGTTATATCTATTAGTCGACTAATGATGTCTATTAGTCGGCTAACCTGTGTCCTGCTTGATATGCTTCTTCTGTTTCAAGCCTGTGTCTTCTCCAATTCGATTGGATTTTTTTGGACCAGCATCTCTTTTTGAAAACAAGCAAAATCCCAACAACACCTTGACTTGCTTTTCAAGTTTTAGCAAAACACCTTGAAAATTTTGGATTATTACCTTAATTTTTTTTCTTGATTGTAACCGTGTCATGAAATTAACTCTTGCCTCTTCTCCTGGGGGTCTTTGGCTGATTCACTGCAATGGCTTGGGCCATCTCAGGCCTTGTCTGAATGCCCCATTTCTCCTTCCTGTAACATTGTGACCTGGTTCATGTTCCGTTGCAGTCTTCCTTGAAGCTCCACCTTGCGATGAGCTCTCTTATAAGTTTATCCCTGAAACTCCATCTCGTACTGAGTTTCCTTCCTTCAGCTTGTATATCCCTCCACACTTCTCTCCTTTCAGGATTACCCGTCTCCTTGGCTAATCGTGATGAAGTCTTGTTGCATTTGGATTCATCTTTTTTTTGTCAAGCACCTCTATAAATATTTGATTGTATCATGCCTCCGGGACATATCAGACCGCCTTAAGAGCACGAATGTCCCATCTCTGCATGTAATATTGACTATTCTAGTGCCGATGACCTCGTAAGTCGAGCCATCTACCATTTTGACAAGTCTATTTCTCCTTTAGAACCAAAGAGTTGAACATCTCTTTACTACCAGAATCAAATAACTAGCTTTTATCTGAAGAAGTATTATCTTCAACATAGGAAGTCATTAATACTTCAGTGCTAACACCGCTCATTGTTATGTCTGCATCCACAACTTGCTCCTTCTTTTTCAACTACTCTTATCGATGATTGCAATCTTTTTCTAGTGAGCTTCCTATTGATAAAAGTGACATGCCTTCGACGAGCTCAGATTTTTTCTTTCTTCCTTTTCCCTTCCTTCCTATGGCCACCAAACCTGATCCTTCCTGCTCAACTTGATTTGGCCTTTTTCTGATCTCCTTGAATAAGAGAGATGACGTGACTTCCTCCAAAATGAGAGTTTCCTTACCATAGAGCATGATGGTAACGATGTGTCATCTGACTCTGGAGGCGAACTAAGAAGTATCAACACTTTGTCCTCCTCGTCGATCTTGACATCAACAGTTAGAAACTCACTAATGATCTTATTGAAAAAGTTTAAATGCTCCAACACCGCTGTCCCTTTTGTTATGCGTAGCCCATATAGTTGTTTCTTGAGATACAGCTTGTTAGAGACTCTTTATCATATATAACATTTTTAATCTTGATTACAAACCAGTAACCATTTTTTATCCATCATGTTGTGCATGACCTCGCCTACAAGACAGTTGGATTCTGATTGTCACTTTTGATCCATATCCTCCCAATCCTCATCTGACGTACCTGCATGTTTTGCTGACTTTCCCTGCAAGGTTTTGTGAAGACCCTGTTGCACCAGTAACGTCTTCATCCTCCTTTGTCATAAATTGAAGTTTCATTTGCCATTGAACTTCTTGATCTTGAATTTGGTCGCAGAACTTTCAATCTCCGACATATCATCTTTCATCAACCTTTTGCTCTGATACCAATTGTGGGGGCACGAAGAATTGATATACTCTGATACCAATTGTTATTTCTAGGATCGATGTTGCGAAACGTGGCAATATGACAATACTTGCAAAAGAAAATTATTATAGAGCAAACTAGTAATATTAAGATAAAAGAGTAATACCAATAACAAGAGAATTTTACATGGTTTAACTCAAACTTGGCTTACGTCCACGAGGAGAGAACTTGAGAGAGTTTTATTAATAAATTTGGTACAAGAGATCTAATGTTCCACTTGATTCTCATAAGAGTATTCACCTTTCCCTTGAATCCCACAAGATTACAAGAGTATACTTTCTCTCTATGCACCGTCATCTTCTTCTCTCTTTCTTGGCTTGTTTTGATCTTCCTCGAGATTTTCACACACAACCTACTGGGTTACAATCTTTATTTATAGAATTTTATAATACAACTCTTATTTTGAGTATGAGAAGATCTTGGCCGTCGGAGACTTGAAGAATCTTGATCAATCCTATTAGAAATTAATCTCCTTGATCTAAAAAATTGTAGATCCTTTAAACTTTAAAAACAAATTTTCATTGAATAAAATCTGAATTCTATTCATCCTCCATCAGGAAAGGAAACTCAATCGAATAGAAATCCGAATCAGCTCAGCACGCCCAGCTGTCCGTGATAGTCGACTAATGATCTTCATAAGTCGACTAATCATCCATGAGTCGACTAATTCTACCTATTAGTCGACTCTTGTTACCCTGTAAATGCCCAAGTTTCTGTTGTGCCTATTAGCCGACTAGTAATGCCTATTAGTCGACTATACGGTCGACTAACCTGTCTCCTCCTGCTTGATTTGCTTCTTCCGCTTCAATCCTTCGTTTTCTCCAATTCGATTGGATCTTCGTGGACCATTATATCTTCTTGAAAACAAGGCAAAATCCCAATAGTTGATCATTACATTTCAGCAGAACTGGGTTTCTTACACTTTATATTCTTTCGTAGATTTATATTTTTTTCCTTATGGGCTTGGTAAGCACACATTCAAATGTTGGGTGTTTTCCTTTACTTTTCCAGCATCGCAGTTGGACTTATAGACTGGGGTAGGGGTATGGTAGCAGGTTACCTTCTTAGATTCCAAATGCTCCCATTTCCCGTCCACTGACTGCACTGGCATGATAATGTTTGTAAATGTTTGTCACAAGTTTTTTTTTTATGTCCCGAGTCTTGCTTATTCTTTCTAACATATGTTGTTGGTTTGCAATCTTTGGATTATGTTACAAATTTTTACATATATTCTTTAATTGAAGGATTCTACTTTCTACTTCTCGTTTTTCTGATGAAAGCTGTCCTGACAAACTGTTCTATTTTTACATCATCATTTGATTTTTATGCAGGTTTCAAAGACTACTAACTTGCAACATCTTAATGTTGGTGGTACGTTCATTACTGATGAATCTTTATATGCAATTGCAAACAATTGCCCGCATCTGAAGGTACATTTAGCAAGATGTTGCAACATGAGCTGTAGTATTGTTTAGTTTCGCATTAACTGTTGCACTAAATATATTCATACTCAGCACTATAACCATGCAATAAAAGCTTGTCTATTTGGCAAAGAAATTTCCATGGATCTCTGGATTCAGTGATCAAAGTCAATCTTCCTATTATTAGATCGGGAAAAAGTTATTTATTGTTTTAAACTTTTCTCTTAATTTTGCTGATTTAAGGTTGTATCCAGCAGTAGGAGATAAAGCATTTTCCACTTGGTTAATATCATTTTATAGTTAATTTCTGGATTGATAAGATAACTAAGAAGACTTCTAGTGGGAAACTTTACGAGAATTACTTGAAGATTGATTTAATTACTATGGTAACTTTCAGAGCCAAATATTAGCAGTTCTGTTCTACCACCAATATTAAAAATATGATCTAGTTTTAGATGATATATTTAAGCCCCTTAATGTCTGTGACACGACCTTATGTTCAGAGCTACATGCACATTCGGAGTCAGATTTCGAAACTTGTATTCATTGTTCAGTTGTATGAGAGTAAAGGATATAAGTTGTATGCAGTCGTGTTATACATTCCTCAAACATAATGATATAAAATAATTCCTCATCCATTTATACATATGAATCCATAATTAAGCAGAAAATGTTGTCTTAATCAATGTATTTAAGCTATAAACCATGAAACCATTGTAGAGCTGGTGCATGACTTCAAGAATTTAAACTACCATGCCTATGTTCTGTACTTTTGGACATCTGAGATTCTTTTTGTTATCCATCAGATAGTTCTGTACTTGGCCATTTAAATTACAGACAGCACATTTCATGAGAGATTATGTACCTTTTCTTGTTAATTTTAATTATTTGATATCATCTATTTCTTGTACTATAGAAAGCAAGGATATAATATGGTTGCATCTAGAAATGCTTTTGTTGTTCTTTTCTCTCTGAACATTATTAAAGCTGATTCTGGGAAGTTATCTAACACACACACACACACACACACACACACACACACACACACACAAAAGCAAAGTTTTCAATGAATCTCTGCATATCTAATGTGTAGGTGATCATCCTGTGGAGCTGCCGCCACGTGACGGAGAGTGGTCTCTTCATGGTTGTCAGTAAATGCCGCAAGCTTGAGTCGATCAACGTTTGGGGCATGAGAGTACCTGTCGGCTGTTTCATGGACTTGCTCGCTATCAGCCCTTATCTACAGATCAAACACATACCACTGCATCAAAACGTTGGAGGTGTGCTGCCTGTTGCCTAAGCCATTACAATCAAACTGAAATGCTGTGCACATTACTGCGTATAGTTTTGTAGATAATTCATGTTGGGATAATCAATAAGGCAACTGCTTGAAGATGTAAACTGACAGTAAATGACATCTTAGAATGCCAACAACAATAAATGTGTATATATGAATTGTTTCAGTGGCTGCAAGTTATTGGTTTAAGCGGAAGATTCTTGAAACTAAACAATCCTTGAGATGATGATTATGATTATTATTACTCTTCTTGATTCATTTCCTTCAGAAGATTGTTATACATTCTTTGCACAATGCTTCAGAGTGTTTTATTTCCTTGTACATTTGGACTAAAAGCAGAAAGAAAGAAATCTGATCTCCTCTGTCCTGTGACTCTTGCAAGCAAAAATCTTGACATCAGAAAAAAGAAGTCACCATCCAGAATCATCACGGTTCTGGTCATCTTCAAGCTCTGGTCATCTTCAAAGACTTTCTTGATCCGTGATAGCAATCGGCGCGAATGTTCTAATTCGCCCCGTCCTTCCCTTAGGGTCTTCTCTGCAGCATCTTCCTCGCCATGCCCCTGCCCGCTTCTCTCACTCTTCCTTGTCCACCGATAGCACGGCCTCTGCGCATGCTGCCTTCGCCAGCCCCTTGAATATCGTCGAGCAATTCATGCAGATTCTGATCATCACAGCCAAGCAGTACTTGTCCAGGCCGCCACCTCCCTCCCTCCTCATTCTAACCATCAGTTCCACAGTGCTGGCACCAATCAAATCCTCATTACCGTAACTTCCCTCTGCCAAACTGCACAGCAGCATCAGTGCATGTTTCCGCACGACAATGGCTTGGTCGCTGTTGAAGGGGAGAAGATAAAAAAATGGAGTATTTAAAACTCAATTGGAGTTGGCTTGGAGAGAGGAGCAGCACGAAGTAGAGTATCGTTAGTCTCATATCAGAAATGCAGTATCCACTTAATATTATCAGCAGACCTAAAAAGTGGTCTCAAATGAATTTGATGTCTACAGAAGAGTTGTAGGTAACTCGAATATCTTTCCATTGGTTTGTGAATAAAATGGTTTGAAGTCGAGTCTGTTTTTCACTTTAGGGATAGCTTTCGAAAGCTAATACCAAGCTTTCGAAGCCTGAATGCTCTGATGAAGCTTTCGAAACCTCTGAGAGCAATCCACTAGAGCTTTCTCAGAGCTTTCGAAAGCACTGGGTCAAAATTAGTGAATCTGACCCGAATTCGGATTTTATTTCAAGTTGAATTCTGAATCCGTTTTTTATCCAAATTCTAGGTATTTGATTTTCTTTCTCTGATAAAAATATGGGATCCTTTGTGATCAAGTTGTAAACCATTTGGTATTGAATAAAAATCTTCTCCCTTCTACCCCGATGACGTAGGCAAATTGCCGAGCCTCATTAAATCCTTGTTCTCCTCTTTTTGCTATGCTGTGATTAATCTCTCGATGTGTTCTTGATCTGATCTCAACAATAATTGGCGGTGTTTCACATAGTGCACAACAAGTAGTATCAGAGCTCTGGGTGCAATCTTGGAGGTGGTGGAATTGAAGATTTGGGAATGTTCATTTCTAGGTTTCCTGTAATGTCTCATCTTTATCTTAGTTATCGATTTCTTTCTGAATTATTTGTTAAGAATGTTTGGTAGAGATGACCGAAATTAATCATGTCGCAGTGAAGATTGTGAACACCAACCAATCGAAGATTGATGTGCTAAAGTTTGATGACACAAATAATTTGGTTTGTAGAGATACAATGTGATGGATGTGTTGAACACACAAAATCTAAAAGAAACTCTGGAATTGCAAGAGAAGCTAGAGGATATTCCAGAAAAAGATTGGAAGAAGATGAATAAGACGGTATGTGATATCATCGGATCTTGTCTAACACAAGATCTGAAGTATCACGTGATGAATTAGACCTCTGTAAAGAGGATTTGAGAGATTCTAGAGAGCAAGTACTTGACGAAGAGCGTTGAGAACTGCTTGCATATGAAGAGAAGGTTTTATCGCTTTCAGTTGAAGAAGGAAATTTTCATTGGTGAGCACATGAACAACTATACGAAGCTTCTTATAGATTTGGCTAACGTGTGTGAGATGATCAATGATGAAGGTAAGGCATTGATCCTGTTGAGTTTTCTTCCAGATGATAAGTATGAGACCTTTGTCTTGACCTTAATCAATGATAAGTCATCACTTAGTTATGATGAGGTATCAACTGCTCTTGTGAAAAGACGAGGAGTCCTCTAGTAGCACATCAGTAAAATTATTGACAGCGAAAGGACAGTCGGAAGGGCAACAGAGATCGAGATGGATCAAAGTTCAAGTATGGTATTGTAACTTGAGAAATGATCAGTGTGCTTTGTACGGGGAGGAATGTTGAAAGTGTATTGTAAATTTTTCTTGAATCAATGAAAAGTTATAACAACTCAACTTTTTAACTACAAGAGAGAAGACACTCAAGCTCAGATCTTCTCTTTATTTAAGGTTGGGTTCTTTGCGTAGCGGTGGAAAGTGATTCTTATTTTTCTTTGACCGGTGAACATCAAGGTCTTCTGAAAGTCTTCTCCTTGGATCACAGATGGAGTAGCACAGCTCCTATCCAATGAAATCTTAAAGAGATTTGGCAAAAACTTGAACTCAGCAAGTTGGTAGAAGAGTAACTCTTTATCAGTATTCCTCAACTGAAAATTCTGACCCCTCTTTAATAGCAAACTAAGCTATTTCTAGGGGTTTCAGGAGTAAAACTGTCATCTAAAAATCCTCCATAATGGGGGTTAACTCCCCTCATTACGTGGGCAGTACTTGACCCAGTAATGGGGGTAGTTATAACTGAGATGCAGAGCTCCTCTACAGTTGGAACGCGAGCTTGAGCCCTACGTTTAGCCATTGAGATGATGCTGGACGCGGGTCACGAGCCCTGCGTTTTGGTATTGCTGTGGTTTTGAGACACGGGCGTTGAGCTCTGCTAAGACGCGGGCATTGAGCCCTGCATCTTGGCTTTGCAGTGATGCTGGGACGCAGGTTTCGAGCCTCGCATCTTGACATTACGTCAATGATTTTTATCAGTCTTACATCTGAAGTATGAGCTCTGCATTTCACGACTTATCTTCAGTGATTTTTATACAGTCTACAGAACCCCCTCCAAAGTTTTTGAAACTCCGCGGTTGGCTGGGACGGGTTTCGAAACACTTTGGACTTTTCTTTTTGTAGCAAGCTCTTAAGACTGGACTGACAATCTTTTGAGAAACCTTGAGCTCGATATTGTTTGGATCTTGGTCTTCGTGAGTGTATTGTTAAACTCTTTAAAGCTACCAGAGATGATCGTCGGGAGTGTCTAGACACGCAGTCCAGACCTCCTCGGTGCTCTGAGCTGGTTGTTGTGTACTGTTGAACTGGAGGAATAGTCATCTGTTTTCATCAGTATACTGTTGAATTGATTGCAGAAGCAAAAACTGAACATAGGTCTTGTAGACGCAAATGTCATATTGCCTTGGAGATGCAAACCTTGTCTGAAGTAGAAACACGACTCTCATTCATTGGAGAGACACAAACATCGAAGTGGAGACATAGCTCTCACTTTGTTAAAGCGACGCGGACTACGAGGTGGAGACGTGGACCTCTCTTTGCTGAAGAGACGCGACTCTATTAAACGCGAGACTCACATTCTGGATGCGTTGCCATGTGTCTAGCGGAGCTTGAAGAGACGCTGTTCTCTTGAAACGCGAGATACGCATTCTGGGCGTGTTGCCACGCGTCTGGCGACGATCGGTCTCGAGATACGGGCCGCCTATCTTGGCTGATTACTGTGTCTATAAAAAGACGACAGTCCTTCAAGAGTCATCATTAGAATCTTTTCTTCTCAGTTGAGCTCTGCATCCAGAGTTTTAAGAACTTAAAAAAAGCTTCGAGCTTTTTCCTCTTTCGTCTCCATTTTTTCTAAAGAATTCACTATTAAGAATGGTTCCAAAGAGCCCGTGGCTTCTTCCTTGAGCACTGTCACTTCAGAGGTTCAAATGGGAGGTTCCTCTACGCAGGAGGCCCCCATTTCAGGTAATAAGACCATCCGAATTTGTTTTTGCCATTAAAAAAGTTGAAGAGTTAATTTTCTTCTGAGTTAAACTGCCAGCGCGAGGCTCACGCCCTTATTTGATTTTCAGATGCGATTCTTGCACTGGTAGGCAAGACGCAGGTTTGACGACCTCCGCGTCTTCTCTTCATCAGCTTGGGTCTGTGTCTGTTTAATGAACGCGGGTGTCATTGAGCCTTGTGTTTGATCTCAACACTTAGAGAATTTTTCTAAGTGGGGGAGTTCAAACGCGGACTTTATGTGAGCCTCACGTCTCTGAGGTTTAACGTGGGTTTCACTGAGTCTAGCGTCTGATTCCAACACTTAGAAAAAATTTTAAATTGTGGAGTTTCAATCGCGTGAACCTCGCGTCTCTGAGGTTTGACGCGAGTTTTCATTGAGTCTCGCCTCTGATTCCAACACTTCAAGAAATTTCTAAGTTGTGGAGGTTCAAATACGGACTTCATGTGAGCCTCGTGCTTTGAGTTTAGATGCGGGTTTCACTGAGCTTCGCATCTCAGTCATTAGACGCGGTTCTCAGGTGAACCTTGCGTTTGAGCTTCAACACTTAAGATATTTTCAGGTTTCTAATTATTGTGTTGTCCTTTTTGCAGTGTGATACTCCTCGAGCCCTTTGTCCAAGCAGTGCCATTTTGGACATGTAGATGGTGCTGACCCAAACATGATCTTTGTTCTCCAGAGGACTACTCCTGTGACCATTGGTAAATAAAGGAACGACAGAGCCGGTTCAGCAATGATAGTATGCTGACTCTCTGGGAAATTTTTTTTGATGGTCCGTTCAAATCAGATTCCCGTGCTCTACTGAAGAAGCCCGACTTCTCATTTGGTGACTCGATCGAGGAGGATGAGGCTGCTCTTTATGATGGGGATTACAAACGGCTTCCCAAGATTGGCAACAGGAGGTTCTTCCTCCTGAATATGGAGCGGATGTATCCCCTAGCCTACCTGCAGCATATGTCCATGTGTCAGACAATGGACTGGGAGTTGTTCAGGCCAATCTCTAGAGTTACCTTGGGCAAGATCGGTGCCTGTGAAGCCTTCACCGTCGGTCATGGCAGAGATGTGCTGGGGTTGCAGCCTGGCTTGGTCAGAGAAGAATAACTAACATGAGAGATCCCACAACTTACAACCACCTTCATCAGACAATTTCTGAATGTGAGGGGTGATTTTCCTCCAGAATTTCATGCCATCGGATGGGTCCACTCTATCGACAAAATATGGTGGGGGTAGAATGGTAGGGTTTGTTCTGGCAGAATTTGAAGATCTTTTGCTACAGGCCGGACTGTACAGGGTCATGAGGGCTGTCCAATACGACATTCCACAGAGCACCTAATATTTCTATGCTATCCTCAAGCGGTATAATCCAGAGACCTGTACGTTCTTCACTCCCATCGGGAAAATGGGGCTTGCCTTCCATGAGATGTACGAAGCCTCAGGGCTGGTGATTGGAGATGCCCCTTATGAGGAATACGTTCCGTCGCCAGAGGAGCTACATTTGCTGAAGAAGAGCGATCCTCTGGTGTACGAGACTTATTGGAAGGTGCTGTGCCACTTTCACATCTGTGGGCAGGTGACAGGATAAAGGAGTAGGAGAGTTAAGCAGATGTCGTGAGCAAATTATCTGTTCGTTGGGGTGAATAAAACTGACCCGATAACCCGGCTAGGTCCCAATGCTGATGAAGAAATTTTTGAAATGATCAGTTCATTCACCAGCTCATATACCATAGAATGAGGATACTTTCAAATCAGACACGATTTTTAAGAGCTTTCACCAACAAGCCAAAGTCCTGATAACTGACCAGGCTCTATTGGCGGGCTTCCTCATATTATGGCTGAAGCGATGTGTGGTGCCTATGCTACCGCATGAGGTGATCGTTGATCGGTCGCTGATACTGCATATTTATTGTCACATCCTCATATTTATTATACAATGAACTCTATTTTAGTCCTATTTGTTGTCTAATTTATATGCAGGCCCATTACTAAGGGAGAAGGAAGAGAAAACGAGCCCAAAAGCCCATCAAAATTCTGATTTAATTCAGAATTAATACAAATCAAAGATCAGGGCAGATTAGGGCAAATCAAAGAAGATAAAACTGCAGATAATAGGAGGTTTCGTCAAAATTCAGGACCCAAACTGAAAATTCAGCTGGAGATAAAGCTAAATCATCAAAGCAGGGACCTGTATCTCCTGGGTGTGGCCACCTGGCCATACCCTAGCTGCGAAAACGCGGCAAAAGCCGCATTTTCGTGGCTTGTTGAAGTGATTGGGGGAGCGTTTGCTCCCCCTATCTTCGTACGCTCTCGTCTGTTTGGTTTTTACCTATAAATACTGGATTTTCAGATACTACAGGGGAAGATGAAGCAGAGATAGATTCTTAGGCCAGTTTTTCATTCTTTTTAGTGTAGGTTTTTATTTTTTCTTCAATGTAATTTTTAATTTTCTTTATGTAACTAAGAGGAGAGACGAGTTTCATGGAGGAATATGAGCAAGTTTGTACTGAGGGTGACACCGGTGTAAGTAAGTCTTTTCTTTCATTATTATTTGAATCGAATCAAAGTTTCTTTTCCTTCTTTACTCTTTTTTTCATTTACTTTCCTCTGATATGTTTGCAATCCAAGTGAATCCGATAGCCTCGAGATTGCTTCGCCATTGCAAGTGCCCTTGATGGCCTATAGTGATGAACAACCATTCTTTTGTTAGTTTAGCTTGCCCTTTTATTTATAGTGTAGATCGGGAATGAGGAAGATCCTACATGCCATGCTTGATCGCCTTCAAAGACTAGGTAAGTCGTAGCTATGGATCCAAGGTATATGAGCACTGAAGAGGTAAATAATTTTTAGTTTCTTTCTTTTAATTCTTTAGTTTAGATCACACAATCTCCCAACTCTTTTATTTACTCTTTTTATTTCTTTCTTTAACTTAGTTTTTAATTTTTTAAAATCATCATCTCTTTCATCTACCACTTTCACAATCTAACATAACTTATTTTCTTTTTCTTTTCAAGAACTAAAAGAAGAACTTTAACCATTCTTTTTAATTTAAAAGAAAACTTACAAAAAGCTTTCATCACTAGTCCCTCCTTGTAGATCATGACCCGCATAGCCACTTGTTATTGCGGTAGCATTGAGTAACTTGCACTACTGTTATAAATTTCTGAAATTCTGTATTTTTGTGTGCAGGTTCCATCTCAATCAATCGTCACCGATGTGTGATTATAAAATGAAAGTGATAATAATTACCGTGTAGTTTTGGGCTAACGGGTCGTGTCCACGAGGAGGAACGCGATAGATGCTTTTCAGTGTTTTTGTTTAGTAACAAAGAATGGAGTTGGTGTCTTTCTTTCTTTTTTTTATAAATTGAAAAAGAGAATGGAGAGAAGGGAAATGATTAAAAGAAAAATTCCAAACTTAGAGAAGGTTTTGGAAAAGATAATTTTGAAAAGCTTGAAGAGTGATTTGTTATTTTTAATATAGTAAGAAGATCTGGGCTCACTATCTCACTACTCAACGATGTGTTCTTCTCTTGAAATTTTTAGTACCTCAACTTGATCATAGGAAAAAAACTTAAGCTTGAGTTTAGAAAGTTTTAAGCAAAGCAAATAGGATAGTTTGAAAAAGTTAACTTTTTTCTTTAAGAAACCATCTTGAATTGAATGTTAAATCATCAAGTATTTCAAACATGAAATAAAAACAAGTTCAAGAGATAATTTAAAAGATGTAGAAGTTTAGAAATCCAAACCCATCCTCATGTGCCTTCAAGAACACTTTCAAAAAAGAAAGGTTAGTTTAGGCATGCATATGATTCCATTAGGTCTTTACATAAAAATCATTCTAAAAGAAGAGGGATCGAAGAGAGGAACAATAGTGAGCCCAAAAAATGAATTTAGTTACTCATGGAAGATGAAAAATAATACATGTAAATAAAGCAAGACATACCCATGAATTGGAGTGGAAGAAGAGAAAGCTTGATCCTTTTATTGATGTCACTTCAATTTTCTGATTACAATCACCTATTCCTCTCTCTCACTGGTATTTGAATTGAACTATAAATTATAAAATAGAGATACAACTTCTATACTAGCTAACAAAGAGCCTAAGCCTTAAAATAAAGAGAAAAATTTAAACTAATTTCTGGTCCCTTTTTCTCTGAAAAATACAATATTTATAGGAAAAAACTAAACGGGGGAGGTCGTACAAAGATAGGGGGAGCAAACGCTCCCCAACAAAATCTAACATGTCGTGGAAACGCGGCCTGGGTGTGGCCAGGTGGCCACACCTTGGGGGTACACCTCTGTAACGCCCCGATCCTGCGGTTACGGAGACGTTACTGCAACATATATACGCAGGTCAGAAATACCCTCACGCATATACGCTAAGCATTAGTACAGGCAAGAATCAGAGTACGGAAGCAAGTGGTGCATTATACATTCCAACACATGAGTACAATTACAAAGTTATCACCAGAGGTGACAAATATTACAATGATATTACATCACCTGATAGGCGCAAATGCGAGAATACAAAGATATGTATATGTATGAACAGTACAAAAGGGCGCTCACGAGATAGCTGGAAGAGCCGCGAGCCAACAGGGGGAGCAAGGATGGAACTGGAGCTACAGCTGATCTGACTGCTCCGCAGAAGTGAACTTGGTCCTCAGCAAAAAAATACCCTACGGTCCAAGCTCCAGGACCTGGACATGAGGATCCAGAGGAGTCAGAACTCCCCAGGCGAGTAGTGATACAAATGCCAGATGGCGTGCTGAGATAAGTACAAGTGTATTGATAAAAACCGAATCATAATCATGCATTGAAAACCGTGTCGTGAGCAGGAGCATGTATTAGCAGGTAGATATGTAACAAGTGCTATCAGGCAGGGAATACTCATGGTATGACAAGATAAGAGCAGGTAAGGTGGTGAGAAGTAGAATAGATAGGACAACACCAGATATCTCCTAAATTAACATAAAACCGATAAAAACCGCTAAAACCGAATAAAGCCGATTACAAGCAAAACCGATCGCACAAGCTTAGGTCACGGCTCCATGAGACTAGTACATCGAAGGAATAATCCAAACAAGGAAACCCTCATCTATATACTTTTACCTCATGTTACCGTAACCTGAACTTGTACAGCTCGAGTTATAAAACAATACAACCGATCAAATTAGTATATTATTATAATTAGGCTGTCTAAGTTGTAGGTTTTAGTATGTGTCCCATTACACATACTTCTACTTACAACTTATAGAGCAAGTTATTTGGAAACTGATAAAGTTCGATGAATCATGTTCTGGATGGGCCCCGTACATGCCCGGGACAACGGTTCAGGAGTATCCGGTGCTGAGCCAGAACGTACCGCTAGGTACCGGGACTTATGGACGCCCGAACAGGAATAGAGTATCGCAGATCCCATAGAAATAGGCTTAGGGCGTGTGCATACCCGGCAGGAATAAACAGGAGTAGGGGTGCCAGCACACCCCACGGAATCCCTGGTGGCCGCCAGGTGATCCCTCAAGTATGTGGCCACGCGCGGCTCGATAAGACCACCATAAACATGATTAATCAGGGCCCATCAGTTTCCCCCAAACCAGGTACAAGTTGTCTATTTATAATAATTTATCAAGTAAATATCACTTTTATGGTAAGAACCGAAGCAGGACATGATCAGGGAATACAGGAGTACATAACAAGAATCATAACAGGAGATCAGGTACAGACAGGAGGTGATCCTACAGATTCAAGAGGTGGCCCCCACAGATTCAAGAGGTGGACCCCACCATGTGTGTGGTGTGGCACTTTGTTCCATGTGGCACTTTGCTCTGAGGGGATGGATTCTAGAGGTGGCCCCCACAGATTCAAGAGGTGGCCCCCACCACGAGTGTGATGTGGCACTTTGTTCCGTGTGGCACTTAGTTCCATTCAGGATTTGACGGGAACAGGTGGTACAACATGAGTCAGTGTCAAGTAGTAGTATGTCAGGTGTCAGGTGATAACATATCAACAGGTATATGTCAGCTTGTATCTGGCGATGGTAGAGTGATAGTTGAGTAACATCAAGTGGGCTGAGCAACTGAATAATAGTTGGGTAACATCAAGTGGAGTTGAGCAATTGAAGGCACATGATCAATACAAAATCCATGGGAAGGGTCTATTTCTAATAAAGGGATCAAATACAGCAGTCAGCCAATTCTAGTCGACTAGGGAAAAATAAGTAGTCGACTAGAGAAGGAGTTAGTCGACTATAGAGGAGGACCAAGTCGACTAATAAGGCCGCGTCTCATAGAGCCGCGTCTTCAGGAAAAAGTTAGTCGACTAGGAAAAAATGGGTAGTCGACTAATAAGGCCGCGTCTCAGAGAGCCGCGTCTTCAGGAAAGAGTTAGTCGACTAGGAGAAAAAGATAGTCGACTAATAAGGTTGCGTTTGGTAGGGTCGCGTCTTCAAGAAAAAGTTAGTCGACTAGGAGTAAGGGAGTAGTCGACTAATAAGGTTGCGTCTCGTAGAGCCGCGTCTTCAAGAAAAAGTTAGTCGACTAGGAGTAAAGGAGTAGTCGACTAATAAGGTCGCGTCTCCAGAAAAAAGGTTGCGTTTCAATGAGTTAGTCGACTAGGATAAGGGGGTAGTCGACTAATAAAGGGTTCAAGTCGACTAATGACTGGGTCAAGTCGACTAACAGAGTGCAGAACCTGACTTTTGAGGGTTGTGTTTGTTGATAAAAATACAAGTATGAAAATAGTTATCCATGTCTTGGGAGTAAAGTTACTCGCCTAAAATGTTCCTTTGATGCGTCCGACGAAGAAAAGCTCGGCCCCAATCCAAAAGGAGGGTACCGGCCCTAGAGTCTTGCCAACGGAGAAGAGCGCGGCCCCAATCCGAAAGGAGTGGCCGGCCTTCACAAGGGAAGGAGGTTGATGGTGCAAGTATAGTTCACTTTGAAAAAATGGGATTTTGCAAACGATGTTACGGGGAGCGACGAGTTGGCTAGAATGAAGGAACTCGCCGAGGAGTTGATATTGGTGTGGTTCGTGGTGTCCAAGGAGGTGTAGGTGGTGGTGGAAATGGTGGAGAAGGTGGTGGTGAGAATGGGTTGTTTGGTGTTTGTTGGTGTTTTATAGTGGAAAAGAGGAAGGAGAGGATGATATGGAGGTGGTGTTGTTGTTGGAAATGGAGGAGGAGATGGAGGGGAGAATGGTGGAGGATTTGGTGAAGGAGTGGTGGAGGAGATGGTGGTGGAAATGAAGGAGTGGTGGCCGGCCAAGGGAGTGGGCTGCTGTTGGCCTCTCTGTTGGCTGCAAAAAGAAGAAGGAGAGAAAATGAAAGAGAGAGAAGGAGTGGGGGTATTTATAAAGGGTGGGAAAACATTATAATAATGTTGCCATTGCTTATCAAAGCAAAAGAGAACGCGCCAATTAAGTTGCGTCTCAACAAGGCAATGGCTGCGTCCAGGCCAAAAGAACTGGACGCGGGGATGAAAGCCGCGTCCAGGAGGAAATGCAAAAGGCTGCGTTTTAACAAGAGGACAAAAGTCATAATGACTTGATTGGAATTGATTAGCAGTGCATTAAATGCAGCATGGGGAGGCGTGGAAAGGATCTCCGCATTAATGCAGAATCCCAGGTAGGTGAAAACTCGCGTTTGAGGAAGGAGGGAGAAAATGGGAAAAAGAGAAAAGTGGAATATTAGGATAAATTCTCGGTATCTGGGAAAATACCGAAAACTCCGGAAAGGTCCAAAAATAACATAGCTTGAAAAGTTCCCCAAAAATTCTCAAAATAAACAAATATTATAAAAAGATTTTTGGTGAAATCGGTATTCAAAGATTCAATCTCATTTTCAAAATAAAAATCCTGAAGTCAACCGTCAATCTCGGTATACACCGGATTGGCCGGATTTTTAATAAAATTAGAAAAATCCCAGAAAATGTATTTGGATAGAAAATATGATTTTAAGAAGTTACAGGAAAGTCGTTTCTTAGGATTCAACCCCGTTTGTGAATAAAAAATCCGAGTATCGGTCAGGGGCACTAGTCGACACCGGTTTTGAAGATTTTCAATTTAATTCAGGAAAATTCCAGAAAATCATAGAAAATCTAAAATATTGGAAAACAGTATTTAAAACTGAAATCGGTCAATTCGGAATAGCAAAAAGATCAAATCGGGCAATTCACTAGGATCGGGTTCCCGGTTCAGATTAGGGCTGACTCCGAGTTCACGAATCTAGATCCAAGGTAAAACGATCATATAAACAATTCATAATACAAAATCAATACAGGAAGCAAATCAAAAAATACGATCGGAAAATCTGAATACGCAACTAAGTACGTATTCTGGGAGCGGGGTGTTACAATCCATCCACCTTACAAAAAATTGCGTCCTCGCAATTTCGATAAGGGGATGATGAACACAGGAGGGACCAGGATTGTCAATGAGAGAATGATAAAGTGGAATATTTACGAAGGATTACCAACTCAAAATACAAAAGGATCTGGGGTAGCGGTTACAGTGACATCCTCAAGGTTCTTGTTTCGGATACTGAGTTTCATATTCTGCTGCTGCTTCGTCTGATGCCTCTGCCGCCATGTTGTAGACTTGACCTCTACCATGATCTGCTCTAGTTCTCACTCCTCTCTGTAGATGATCATACTGCTGGGGCGGGAATGGAGCTCGTCGGCCAATGGTCTCTGGGTTTCCTCTATGTGGTGGAGCTGGAAGTGCTAGGGGTGCTGCTTGTGCTGGAAATGCTGGTGGTATTGGATAGGTCCTCTTGAATGGACAATCACCTATGGAGTGATTTCCAGATCCACATACCAAACATAGCCCATTAGCTTTTCGGCAATTGCGTTGGATGTGTCCGGGCTTTCGGCAGTACCCGCATATCATCTGCTGAAGAAGAGGTTGGAATGGTCGTTTGATCATCGGACCATTGATTGTCCTAGCTGTATCTTCCTCATTCATCAACTGAAAGGGTCTCTTTACTGACTTGTTCTGCACCTGGTTCTCACTCTTCTTCTCCAGTCCTCGTTCCACTTCACGGGCAATGGAGAGAACTTGGGAGTAAGTCTTCAGCTGTTGAGGAATAAGATACATCTGGACGTCCATCTTCAACCCTTGTTGAAACCTGCTCGCCCTTTTCTCTTCGTCTGCCACCATGTAGGGAGCAAACCTGCTAAGCCTCAGGAATTCAGCAGCATATTCCTCCACTGATCGATTGCGCTGCTGCAGGCGGATAAATTGTTCTTCCATTTCCTTTTGGGCTGTTGCCGGAAAGAATCTCTCATAGAAACCTTTTGAAAATTGGTCCCACGTAATGGGTTTCTCCAGTGCTGCTTCTTCTGCCAATCACCAGGTTCTGGCCACATCTCTCAGCTGTATCTTGGCCACTTCCACTTGGTTCTCATCAGGGACTCGGGCCGCCTTCAAAAGGTCTGTTGTGTCTATCAGCCACTGTTCTGCATCCAGAGGCTTCTCCGTTCCCGAAAAGATTGCCGGCTGTAATCTCCTGAAGTCTGACACGTTGCCTGGCCTCTGCTCTCGAGGTGCAACCAACAGTCCTTGACGCAGAAGCTCTGTCTGCTGCTGTTGACTCTGCATCATCCCTTGAAGTACCCTCATCATACCATCATTGTCTCTGCTTGATCCATCTTGAGAGGTACTAGGACCATTGCAAGTTCCCCGTCTTTCCATATCTGAGTTGGTTAAAAAGGGTGGCATGAAGGAGCTGGAAGGTAAAAGATTGAAGGGTCTCAGGATACGAGGAATGGATCAGAAGAAAGAGAGAGAGATAACTCTGCACTTGTAGTTGGATTGTATAACCAGGACTCTTGTATTCCAGTTGCAAATTTCTTTACCATTAATTTGCCATCTGGACGTACTAAGGATGTAGAGCCTAGGCTCTGATACCACCCTGTAACGCCCCGATCCTGCGGTTACGGAGACGTTACTGCAACGTATATACGCAGGTCAGAAATACCCTCACGCATATACGCTAAGCATCAGTACAGGCAAGAATCAGAGTACGGAAGCAAGTGGTGCATTATACATTCCAACACATGAGTACAATTACAAAGTTATCACCAGAGGTGACAAATATTACAATGATATTACATCACCTGATAGGCGCAAATGCGAGAATACAAAGATATGTATATGTATGAACAGTACAAAAGGGCGCTCACGAGATAGCTGGAAGAGCCGCGAGCCAACAGGGGGAGCAAGGATGGGACTGGAGCTACAGCTGATCTGACTGCTCCGCAGAAGTGAACTTGGTCCTCAGCAAGAAAATACCCTACGGTCCAAGCTCCAGGACCTGGACATGAGGATCCAGAGGAGTCAGAACTCCCCAGGCGAGTAGTGATACAAATGCCAGATGGCGTGCTGAGATAAGTACAAGTGTATTGATAAAAATCGAATCATAATCATGCATTGAAAACCGTGTCGTGAGCAGGAGCATGTATAAGCAGGTAGATATGTAACAAGTGCTATCAGGCAGGGAATACTCATGGTATGACAAGATAAGAGCAGGTAAGGTGGTGAGAAGTAGAATAGATAGGACAACACCAGATATCTCCTAAATTAACATAAAACCGATAAAAACTGATAAAACTGAATAAAGCCGATTACAAGCAAAACCGATCGCACAAGCTTAGGTCACGGCTCCATGAGACTAGTACATCGAAGGAATAATCCAAACAAGGAAACCCTCATCTATATACTTTTACCTCATGTTACCGTAACCTGAACTTGTACAGCTCGAGTTACAAAACAATACAACCGATCAAATTAGTATATTATTATAATTAGGCTGTCTAAGTTGTAGGTTTTAGTATGTGTCCCATTACACATACTTCTACTTACAACTTATAGAGCAAGTTATTTGGAAACTGATAAAGTTCGATGAATCATGTTCTGGATGGGCCCCGTACATGCCCGGGACAACGGTTCAGGAGTATCCGGTGCTGAGCCAGAACGTACCGCTAAGTACCGGACTTATGGACGCCCGAACAGGAATAGAGTATCGCAGATCCCATAGAAATAGGCTTAGGGCGTGTGCATACCCGGCAGGAATAAACAGGAGTAGGGGTGCCAGCACACCCCACGGAATCCCTGGTGGCCGCCAGGTGATCCCTCAAGTATGTGGCCACGCGCGGCTCGATAAGACCACCATAAACATGATTATTCAGGGCCCATCAGTTTCCCCCAAACAGGTACAAGTTGTCTATTTATAATAATTTATCAAGTAAATATCACTTTTATGGTAAGAACCGAAGCAGGACATGATCAGGGAATTCAGGAGTACATAACAAGAATCATAACAGGAGATCAGGTACAGACAGGAGGTGATCCTACAGATTCAAGAGGTGGCCCCCACAGATTCAAGAGGTGGCCCCCACCATGTGTGTGGTGTGGCACTTTGTTCCATGTGGCACTTTGCTCTGAGGGGATGGATTCTAGAGGTGGCCCCCACAGATTCAAGAGGTGGCCCCCACCACGAGTGTGATGTGGCACTTTGTTCCGTGTGGCACTTAGTTCCATTCAGGATTTGACGGGAACAGGTGGTACAACATGAGTCAGTGTCAAGTAGTAGTATGTCAGGTGTCAGGTGATAACATATCAACAGGTATATGTCAGCTTGTATCTGGCGATGGTAGAGTGATAGTTGAGTAACATCAAGTGGGGCTGAGCAACTGAATAATAGTTGGGTAACATTAAGTGGAGTTGAGCAATTGAAGGCACATGATCAATACAAATCCATGGAAAGGGTCTATTTCTAATAAAGGGATCAAATACAGCAGTCAGCCAATTCTAGTCGACTAGGGAAAAATAAGTAGTCGACTAGAGAAGGAGTTAGTCGACTATAGAGGAGGACCAAGTCGACTAATAAGGCCGCGTCTCATAGAGCCGCGTCTTCAGGAAAAAGTTAGTCGACTAGGAAAAATGGGTAGTCGACTAATAAGGCCGCGTCTCAGAGAGCCGCGTCTTCAGGAAAGAGTTAGTCGACTAGGAGAAAAAGATAGTCGACTAATAAGGTTGCGTTTGGTAGGGTCGCGTCTTCAAGAAAAAGTTAGTCGACTAGGAGTAAGGGAGTAGTCGACTAATAATGTTGCGTCTCGTAGAGTCGCGTCTTCAAGAAAAAGTTAGTCGACTAGGAGTAAAGGAGTAGTCGACTAATAAGGTCGCGTCTCCAGAAAAAAGGTTGCGTTTCAATGAGTTAGTCGACTAGGATAAGGGGGTAGTCGACTAATAAAGGGTTCAAGTCGACTAATGACTGGGTCAAGTCGACTAACAGAGTGCAGAACCTGACTTTTGAGGGTTGTGTTTGTTGATAAAAATACAAGTATGAAAATAGTTATCCATGTCTTGGCGAGTAAAGTTACTCGCCTAAAATGTTCCTTTGATGCGTCCGACGAAGAAAAGCTCGGCCCCAATCCAAAAGGAGGGTACCGGCCCTAGAGTCTTGCCAACGGAGAAGAGCGTGGCCCCAATCCGAAAGGAGTGGCCGGCCTTCACAAGGGAAGGAGGTTGATGGTGCAAGTATAGTTCACTTTGAAAAAAATGCGATTTTGCAAACGATGTTACGGGGAGCGACGAGTTGGCTAGAATGAAGGAGCTCGCCGAGGAGTTGATATTGGTGTGGTTCGTGGTGTCCAAGGAGGTGTAGGTGGTGGTGGAAATGGTGGAGAAGGTGGTGGTGAGAATGGGTTGTTTGGTGTTTCTTGGTGTTTTATGGTGGAAAAGAGGAAGGAGAGGATGATATGGAGGTGGTGTTGTTGTTGGAAATGGAGGAGGAGATGGAGGGGAGAATGGTGGAGGATTTGGTGAAGGAGTGGTGGAGGAGATGGTGGTGGAAATGAAGGAGTGGTGGCCGGCCAAGGGAGTGGGCTGCTGTTGGCCTCTCTGTTGGCTGCAAAAAGAAGAAGGAGAGAAAATGAAAGAGAGAGAAGGAGTGGGGGTATTTATAAAGGGTGGGAAAACATTATAATAATGTTGCCATTGCTTATCAAAGCAAAAGAGAATGCACCAATTAAGTTGCGTCTCAACAAGGCAATGGCTGCGTCCAGGCCAAAAGAACTGGACGCGGGGATGAAAGCCGCGTCCAGGAGGAAATGCAAAAGGCTGCGTTTTAACAAGAGGACAAAAGTCATAATGACTTGATTGGAATTGATTAGCAGTGCATTAAATGCAGCATGGGGAGGCGTGGAGAGGATCTCCGCATTAATGCAGAATCCCAGGTAGGTGAAAACTCGCGTTTGAGGAAGGAGGGAGAAAATGGGAAAAAGAGAAAAGTGGAATATTAGGATAAATTCTCGGTATCTGGGAAAATACCGAAAACTCCGGAAAGGTCCAAAATAACATAGCTTGAAAAGTTTCCCAAAAATTCTCAAAAATAACAAATATTATAAAAAGATTTTTGGTGAAATCAGTATTCAAAGATTCAATCTCATTTTCAAAATAAAAATCCTGAAGTCAACCGTCAATCTCGGTATACACCGGATTGGCCGGATTTTTAATAAAATTAGAAAAATCCCAGAAAATGTATTTGGATAGAAAATATGATTTTAAGAAGTTGCAGGATAGCCGTTTCTTAAGATTCAACCCCGTTTGTGAATAAAAAATCCGAGTATCGGTCAGGGGCACTGGTCGACACCGGTTTTGAAGATTTTCAATTTAATTCAGGAAAATTCCAAAAAATCATAGAAAATCTAAAATATTGGAAAACAGTATTTAAAACTGAAATCGATCAATTCAGAATAGCAAAAAGATCAAATCGGGTAATTCACTAGGATCGGATTCCCGGTTCAGATTAGGGCTGACTCCGAGTTCACGAATCCAGATCCAAGGTAAAACGATCATATAAACAATTCATAATACAAAATCAATACAGGAAGCAAATCGAAAAATACGATCGGAAAATCTAAAAATGCAACTAAGTACGTATTCCGGGAGCGGGGTGTTACAACCTCCTTACTTTGTTGCCTGATTTTATCTCCTACTGGTTTTCCTATTTCAGCTCCAGGATTTAACGAAACAGCCTTTGATCTTTGGCTTCAACCACTTGATTTGGGAAGATTCATTTTAATCGGTTTTCAACCTCTCTGATTTGCTATGACCTACCCTGATTTCCTGACTTCGAATTAATTCTGAATTAAATCAGAATTTGATAGGCTTTGGGCTCGTTTCTCTTTCCTATCCTTTAGCAATGGGTCTGCATTTTATAAAGAAAAATAGGACTTATTAATATAATTATTTAGATAATAAACATAGTAATGTGACAATAAATATGCAATATATGTGACCGATCCCACCTCCATACTTATCTTTTGCTCGCCCTCGAGCAAAACATCAAAACTAATCCTAATCGATTATTAGACCACTTTTGCAGGTCACTCGATTGCACTCAGCATGTGCAACAAGCCGTTAAACCTCTAGGTTATCCCTAGAGGACTAGTTTTATCACGTAAGGGTTTTCAGCAGATTGCACCCACAAAATCCATAAAGAGAAAAAAAATGTTAGTATTTTCAAAAAGTATTTTGAAAGGGGAAAATATTTGAAGTATATTTGTAAGAGTTCAAGTAATCTATAAGTTATAGGAATATCAAACTTTTCATTCCTAAACTTAGTCTCTATTTAAAAACATGTCATCTATTAAAGTAAGGAGTCAAATTGTATTTCTCATCTAGTCTATTACTTTACCCTGAGTCATATGGACCATCGTGATCGTGAAGTTTGACTAAGGGTTATTTAACATTAACTCCTATGCCTTATTTATATTTATTTTTGGTGATATTTTTTAATCAATTCTATTAGGCTTTTTAATTTGCCCATGTAACGAGCCTTTAGTCGGTTACACCCAACCGGACAGTCTTAGGGCACCAGGTGAGAAAACACCCCTAAGGACTTAAACACTCGAGCAGACAAGGCCACAAAACCAAGAGTTTTTATTTAGAAAATGTACCCCTTTTAGGCGTGAATACTTATGCTTCATGAGGCACAAATACCCAGCTTAATCAGAGGATATATATATATATATATATGTATATATATATATATATTATATACATATATATATGTATATATATATATATGTATATATACATATATATATGTATATATACATATATATATGTATATATACATATATATATGTATATATACATATATATATATGTATATATACATATATACATATATATACATATATATATATATATATACATATATATATATATATATACATATATATATATATATATACATATATATATATATATATACATATATATATATATATTATAAGGCATAAGAATTTTTGTCTTTGAACCCTAAGTGTGTAAGTGTATAAAATGTGCATATTTCTTCAAAGTAAAGATTAAGACTAAATTACTTTCATCAATTTTCTTCCTAACCCTGAAAATCAAACAAGTTATCTTATTTTGATCAAGTATAAGAAATCCTAATTATGACTTTCCTATTTCTTAAAATTGACTTAATTTCTTACAAAAAATATATCAAAATATTGTTCTTACCTTTCAAAACGTTTTTATATATATATTTATATTTCTTTTTTTTAGTTATATTAGTCATGTTAGAGCCCTCTCCCACATTTATCTCATGCATTATCCCTAATGTATGAATGAAATGTATAGATGCATGAAATAATATGGAAAAGAGGAAAGTTGCCAATACACTGGGTCGAAAAGACCCATAGCCGTTTCATTTACCGGCACCGATTCCAAGAAAGGTTTAAGGCGTTGACCATTTACCTTAAAGTCATTTTCATTCTTGGTGTCACCGATCTCTACAGCACTGTATGGAAACACGGTTTTGACAACGAATGGCTCAGTCCATCTTAATTTTAATTTTCCTTGAAAAAGATGAAGCCTAGAATTATAGAGTAAAACTTTTTCTCCAGGAATAAAAATTTTTCTTATGATGTGTTTATCATGAAAAATCTTAACTCTATCTTTAGTGATCTTAGCATTTTCATAGACCTCATTTCTCAACTCCTCTAATTCGGAAATTTGTAATTTCTGAAGGTCACCAGCCTGAGTCAAGTCCAAATTCAACTACTTGATTTTCATAAGGCCTGGTGCTCGAACTCAACGGGTAGGTGGCAAGCCTTCCCAATGACTAACCTATAAGGAGACATCCCTAGAATCGTCTTGAAAGCGGTCCTGTAGGCCCATAGGACGTCTACAAGTTTGGTGGACCACTCTTTCCGATTTTGGTTCACAGTCTTCTCCAAAATAAGCTTGATTGTCTATTGGAAACCTCAATCTGCCCACTAGTTTGAGGATGATAAGGTGTGGACAACTTGTGAGTTATGACATACTTTCGCATAAGAGCTTCAAAGGATTTATTGCAAAAGTGAGTACCAATATCACTGATGATAGCACGAGGGGTTCCGAAGCGTGAGAAAATGTTCTCTTTTAAAAACTTTATCACAACTTTGTTATCATTAGTTCTGCTAGGAATGGCTTCTACCCACTTGGACATATAATCCACAGCAATCAATATGTATTGGTTTCCAAATGAGTTAGGAAATGGACCCATAAAGTCGATGCCCCAAATATCAAAGATTTCTATTTCTAGAATTGGGCTGAGGGGCATCATATCTCGTTTTGAGATCCTTCCCACCATCTGGCATCTAGGGCACGTTTTGCAAAATTCATAAGCATCTTTGAACAAAGTAGGCCAATAGAACCCACTTTGTAGCACTTTTTCAGCAGTCTTGCGGGGACCAAAGTGTCCACCGTATGCAAGTTCGTGACAAAAGGATAAAATGCTCTTAACCTCTTCATTGGGAATGCATCTCCTAATAATTTAGTCAGAACAGTACTTAAAAAGATACTGTTCCTCCCAAAAGAAATACCGGACATGAGATAAGAACTAATATATTATTTTTGGACCAATGAGACGGAGTTTGGTTAGTGACTAAGTAATTCACTATATCAGCAACCAAGGTTCCCTAAAGATAGCTAAGAGATTTTTATCAGGAAAGTTCTAATTTATGGGCAATTCGTTGCATGGAGAATTTAGGATTCATGAGAGATGGTCAGCAATGATATTTTCTACGCCTTTCTTGTCTCAAATCTCGAGATTGAATTCTTGAAGGAGGATCCAACGAATGAGTCGGGCCTTGATATTCTTCTTCATCATGAGGTACCTAAGCACAGAATGATCGGTGAAAATGGTGATTTTAGACCCTAGTAGGTAGGGGCAAAATTTCTCTAAGGTAAACAATACTGCCAAGATTTCCTTCTCAGTAGTAGTGTAATTCAATTGAGCATCGTTGAGGGTCCTACTAGAGTAGTAAATCACGTGCTGCTTGTTATCAATGCGCTGTCCTAGGACAGCGCCTATGACAAAATCAGAAGTGTCGCACATGATTTCGAACGGCTTAGACCAATCCGGTGCAGATATGATTGGTAGAAATAAGCTCTCTCTTAAGCTTATCCAAAGAATTAATACATTCAGCATCGAAAGTGAAGGACACGTCCTTAGCTAACAGATTAGTCAAGGGTCTACCAATCTTGCTAAAATCCTTGATAAATCTTCGGTAAAAACTGTCGTGTCCTAAGAAGGATCGAATATCCTTCACGCATTTGGGCATAGAAAGCTTAGCAATAACCTCAATCTTGGCTCTATCCATTTTAATTCCTTTCTTGGAGATTTCATGACCCAAGACAATTCTATGTTTTACCATGAAGTGGCATTTCTCCCAATTCAGTATCAGATTTTTCTCAGCACAACGTTAGAGGATAAGTTCTAAATGGTGGAGACATTGAGTGAATGAATCTCCGTAGATGGAGAAATCATCTATGAAGATTTTTAAGAATCGTTCTACCATATAAGAAAAAAGACTCAACATGTAACGTTAAAATTTTGCTCGGGCATTGCACAAGCCGAAAGGCATTCGACTATAAATAAATGTCCCAAATGGACATGTGAACGTAGTCTTTCTTGGTCCTCAGGAGCAATAGGAATCTGATTATATCCCGAGTAACCATCCAAGAAACAGTAATACTCGTGGCCTGCCAAACGTTCAAGCATTTGATCAATGAAAGGGAGTGGAAAATAGTCCTTACGAGTTGCAGCATTAAGCTTTCTGTAGTCAATGCAAACTCGGATCTTCGTGGGAAGTCGAGTTTGGACCAACTCTGTTCTCGTTTTCCACTACGGTGAAACCAGATTTCTTTGGAACCACGTGGACAGGACTGACCCAATGGCTATCAGATATGGGATATATTATCCTATTGTCTAAGAGTTTCACAATTTCAGTATGAACAACCTCTTGCATTATAGGGTTTAACCTACGTTGCGGGTCTCTTTTAGGTTTGGCATCTTCATTGAGATGAATGCGATGTTGAATTATGGTTAGACTTAATCCCTTTATATCGGTCATAGTCCAACCAATGACTTCCCTATGTTTTCTTAAAATTGCTTTAAGATCTTGTTCTTGAAAGATCACCTAGAGGGGGGTGAATAGGTGATTATGCTAATCTAATGAACTCAATGCGGAATTTAAAAACTTAATGCAATACACTCAAGTGCAATCAACAAATGATGCACACACAACCAAGCCAAGCAATTATGATTGCACAATATGAATATTTGCAAGGCACAAAATAAAGATTGGGTTTTTAACTTGGTGGTCTAAACAACAACCACAAACAATCTCTTTCTCCCACACAAAGATCCTATAGAATAAGAAAGTAGATGTTGCTCAAGTGTGGAGAAAACCAATGGAATGGAAATCAAAATCACAAAGAAAATCCATGAAAAAAACTGAAACCAAGATATAGAAGATGAATCAAAACTCTTTTTCTCAAAAGCACTTTTCTTTGAATTTCCAAACCCTAGCAAAAACACCAAATAGATTGTTCAATTTGAATCCAAAAACTTCTTTTGATTGCTGTGAAAACACCAGAGAGTAGGAAAAAATTCGCACAAAAAAATCTTAGAGAAAAACTCTTTCCAATGGGGTATTTATAGACCCCAGAAAAATATAGCCGTTGGCAGCAGAAAATGCCAGAAATACACTGCCGGTCGACCGCCCAACGGTCAATTTTGCCCGTTGCCAGCTACCGGTCGACCGCCCCGGTCGACCCAAACAAACAGAGAGCTCTGCTCTCTGACCCGGTCGACCCGGACGGTCGACCGTCCAAAGTCTGCCAAACGTGCACAAATTTGTGCACGTCGGTCGACCGACCCGATCAACCGACTTCAGCCAAGTCGACTTGGTCAGAAGACTAGTCGACTGGTGAAGCCTGGAACAGAAAACTGGGTTAAAAACATGTTTAAAAATATTTTGAAAAATCTTTTAACACTTCTAAAAATCACCAAAAATAGTTTTATCATTTTGTATTGATATATTAACATGTGGTAAAAAGTTTAGCTCAAATATCAATCAATATGAACTATTTTTGTGTCTTATCATTTTTACCAAAAATCAAAAACTGTATTTTCTAAAACTTGGATTCTTGAATAGAAAATACACTTTGTCCAAAACTCATTCAAATACAAAAACATGATATTTAAACTCTTTGAAGCATGATGCATATGGATAGAAATCCAATATACATGAAACATATACATATCATAGTTTTTGTCTTTAATTCCAAAATATGTTTTGTCAAAAATACCAAAACATAAAACACATGAATAAGTAAGTCAAAACTAAGTTTGTCTAGGAAATTAAAACATGCATGTATGTAGAACAAATCTAACATGCATTAAACCATGTAAACTTGTTTTGAATCTATCTATTCATGCAAACCAAGATCGGTTAAACCTAAAACCGAAAAACCGAAAAACAATATTCAAAACATGAAACGTGTGTGTTGTGAACTTGAGCATTATCATACTATTCTAATCTTTACAAATATGGATCTAAACACAAAACTAAACTATGGTACCGATGTCTTCTTGTAGAGCGCAATCTCCAAGCCGACTCGAACCAAAACTCTTTGATCCACCGAGCAAGTGCTATATATGATCTTTGATGCTCGGGCTCTTGAATCAACATGTGAAAGCTTCCAAATCATCTTGTTGAAGCTAATCACCAACTAATAACTTGATTAATGATCTGAAACTAAAATCACAAGATTATTAGTACATATAACTACATGAGTTAATCATCATCAAAACTAGAGTGGAAGGCCTTTGGGCCAACAGTTCTTGCCCGTCATTTAAATGGGAGGCAATGATGACAGAAAAGGTTTCTTGTTCGCCTAGATAGACGTACTTGAGATGTGCAGGTAAGACTTTCAATTCTAAGGAAGAGGATGGCTCACTGGAAGGATGAGTCAAATTTATTGGCTCCATATTTGGTAAAATTGGGTTCGAGGCCCAATTCACAGCAGACTCAACAACTTGATCAAGATTAAAGTCGTCAGACTCTAACCCGAAGTCACACTCAGTTTCTAGTTTCAATTCTTCCCTGTGTTCACTTGTTAAGTTCTCAATGAGGTTGACTTCAAATGTTTGGCCCTCAACATCACGGGGTTATTTCTTAGGTTGAAGACATTGACTTCTCTATTCATGTCCCCAAAGGTTAACCTCATGGACCCATTCCTATAATTGATGATGGCATTGACAGTAGTAAGGAATGATCACCCTAGGATAATAGGAGTTTGAGCCCTAGGATTGGACATAGGTTGTGTCCCTAGAACTATGAAATTAACAGGGTAAATAAACTCCCCGACCTAGATAAGGACATCATTAATTTCTCCCTTTGGAACTTTCACAGAACGGTCAGCCAGTTGGATAATGACTCGAGTTGGACTAAGATCGCCCAACCCGAGTTGTTGATAGACTGAGAATGGGAGCAAGTTGATACTTGCCCCCCACGTCAAGAAGTGCACGACTAATCTCGGCTTGTCCTATGGTGCAGGCAATAGTGGGACAACCTGGATCCTTGTACTTGACAGGGATCGGACTCGACAGTAGCTCACTAATGTTAGTGGCTAAGAAAAGCTTTTTGGGTACATTAGTCATTCTCTTCTTGGTGCACATGTCCTTAAGAAACTTAGCATAGGATGAGACTTGTTGGATGACATCAAGAAGTGGCACATTTATCTTCACTTGATTGAAGATCTCAATTATCTTATCCATGTGTGAATTTTGCTTGTTATTTTTAGCCTATTAGGAAATGTTACTATAAGCTGATGCACCTGACTGGCTGACTTATCTGTTTCAAATTCTTTAGATTTGGAAGGATTGAGACTAAATGAGGTGGATGCTTGATTGTGGTTGTGATGAATGAGATTAGATGGTGTTGACACTTGATTATCAACTTTCTTTCCCGACCTCAATGTATGAACAATATTATATTGATTCAATGATTAATCCTCAGCCAAATGAGCTTGTTGAGAATTTCTAGGATTCATTATTGGCTGACTAGGCAACGTACCTTTTTGTCTCTCAGTCTGTGGAGTGGCTAATTGGCTCATTTGAACCTCTAGCTTCTGTATAGTTTGCATGAGAGAATCTTAGTTCTTCATGTATCTTTTCATGTTTCTCTTAAAGTCTGTCATTCTCCTTTCTAGTTGAGGATTCTGGAAGGAAGATTGTGGAGCTTGGTTGGGAAAGTTTTGTTGATAGTTTGAAAAGTTAGGTGGATGGTTGGGAGAATTATGATGGAAATTGAAAAAGTTGGGTTGATGATTGGAAGAATTATTGGCATGATGGAAGTGGCTTGTATGATTTGACCGTGAATGGTCATTGTTATTTTGGCTCCATGAGAAATTTGGGTGATTTCTCCAACCAGGATTGTACGTTGATACATAAGGATTATTGTTCGGCCTTGAAAAGGCCACATTCATCGCTTCTGAAAATTGTTGTTGAGCTTGAAATACAGGGCGCTCCTCAAACACATGATTCATGGCTTGACAGTAAATACAACACGGAGTTAAAAATTAGTTTGGGCTGACTTAATTGACTGGACTTGGTTCCTTAGTTTCCAAAACTTCCAGTCTTCTCGCTAGGTTAGCTAACTTAGCCTCGTTAGCTATGGATGATTCAATAGAATGGAGACCTCATTTTGAAGAGATAGAGTTTGAATTCCTCGAGGTTTCACTAGTAGGTTCCCATTGGATGGTCTTTTCAGCTAGATTCTCATATAAATTCTATCCTTCATTCTCATCCTTCTGCAAGAATCCCCTTGGCACATGCTTTCTAAGAGGGTCTTGGTAGAATAGTTTAAACCGTCATAAAAAATTTGACATTGTCGTCATTTCTCTATTCCATGATGAGGACATTGGATAAGGATGTCTTTAAAACGTTCAAAGTACCTCCAAAACGGTTCACTAGGTTCTTTCTTGAATTGCATGATGTTCTTCCTAATGAGAGCGGTCTTATGAATTGGATAGAATTTCTTCAAGAAGACCTTAATAAAACCATCCCAAGATGTGATAGAGCCGGTCGCTAAGCTGTAAAGCCATTTCTTGGCTAAGTCCTTAAGAGCGAAAGGGACAAATCTCAACCTAATAGCATCATCTACAAGGTGTGAGATTTTCATCATTAGACATACTTTCTCAAATTCTCTTATAAAGAAATAAGCATCTTCGAACTCTAAGCTATGAAACTTGGGGAGTGTGTTGATGAACTGAGGCTTGAGCTCAAAATTGTATTCACCAACCGATGGAAGTTGGATGCAAGATAGAAGTGAGGTTCTAATTGGATAGAACCTATCCTGCAAAGATGTCAGTTGAGCCATAACGGATCTGGTCTTTGTTCAAACTTGGGTGGTGATGTGTTTCTAGTCAATCTAGATGAATTAGGGTCTCTTGATCACACTTGCATACACAAACACAATCACAAACAAGTTCATCAATAGTCAATAAGAGAAAACAAGCATGCCTAGTCTAAGGTAACCTTAACCTAGACAATTCCTAACTGGTTGGTTGTCCACATGAGGTATAATGTAGACTGTGAGCTAATCAGCCAGGTCAGGGTAAGATTGGTGGGAGCTATCCGCGCAAAAGCGACGGGCCTAATTAAACTAAACCACCAGCCTTCGGGGTTTTGCCCCTCAATCCTTTTTCTAAACACTGATTTGGTAGGAGTCAAATTCTAACGCCTTTCCTTTAAGATAATCTCCTAGTGAGTTTGAGATGTCCCTAAGACCAACGTCTATCAGATCTTATTTAGGCTTAGGTTGTGCGTGCTTGGAGATGGTTTGTGGGCTAAGGAAGGGTAATGACTTCCCCACCTTATCTTGATTTGGGTTTTCCCTTAGAATTGATTATACAAAGTGTGCAAGATATAGAAAAGTAACATTCAAAAGCAAATATCACCCAAGAATGTTTCCTAAACTATATGCTATACATACATACCTTGTCTCCAGCTACCTTCAACAGTAATTGTAAAATAAACGTAATTAGACAAATGCTTAGAATGCAAGTCTAAACGTTCTTGAAATAATTAACAATCACTCAAATTACTGTTGGATTAAAAATAGAGATTATGAATATCAGATATAGTAAGAACAATAACACAAAAATATTATTTTTGCAACCAATATGTCCTGCAAAAAAAAGTTTTAGTAGTCCAACAATTCAACTTTTGTACTACAATTTCTTAAAATTCTGTTTCCTACTTTTGAAAGTAGGAGCACAGAATAACAAGTCTTCTCCTGCAAAGCTTGAATGCTAAATTTGAATCTTGACGTCCCTGAAACAAGACACTAAACTTATTAGAAAACAATTACACCGTTCTCTTCCCAGCAACGACACCAAAAAATTGATTATGAAATGAAAGTGATAAGAATTACCGTGTAGCTTTGGGCTAATGGGTCGTGTCCACGAGGAGGAATGTGATAGAAGCTTTTCGGTGTTTTTGTTTAGTAACAAAGAATGGAGTTCGTGTTTTTATTTTTTTTTATAAATTGAAAAAGGGAATGAAGAGAAGGAAAATGATTAAAAGAAAAATTTCAAACTTAGAGAAGGTTTTGAAAAAGGTGATTTTGAAAAGCTTGAAGAGTGATTTGTTGTTCTTAATATAGGAAGAAGATCTGGGCTCACTATTTCACTACTCAACGATGTGTTCTTTTCTTGAAATTCTTAGTGCCTCAACTTGATCATAGGCAAAAACTTAATCTTGAGTTTAGAAAGTTTTAAGCAAAGCAAATAAAATAGTTTGAAAAAGTTAACTCTTTTCTTTAAGAAATGATCTTGAATTGAATGTTAAATCATCAGGTATTTTAAGCATGAAATAAAAACAAGTTCAAGAGATATTTAAAAGAAGTAGAAGTTTAAAAATCCAAACCCATCCTCATGTGCCTTCAAGAATACTTTCAAAGAAGAAAGGCTTAGTTTAGGCATGTATACGATTCAATTGGGTCTTTACATAAAAATCATTTAAAAAGAAGAGGGATCGAAGAGAGGAACAATAGTGAGCCCAGAAAATAAATTTAGCTACTCATGGAAGATGAAAAATAATACATGTAAATAAAGCAAGACATACTCATGAATTGGAGTGGAAGAAGAAAAAGCTTGATCCGTTTATTGATGTCACTTCAATCTTTAGATTACAATCACTCTATTCCTCTCTCTCACTGGTATTTAAACTGAACTATAAATTATAAAATAGAGACAACTTCTATACTATCTAACAAAGAGCCTATGCCTTAAAAACTAAGAGAAAAACTTAAACTCATTTTCGGTCCCTTTTTCTCTGAAAAATACAGTATTTATTGGCAAAAACAAACGGGAGAGGTCGTACAAAGATAGGGGAAGTAAACGCTCCCTAATAAAATCTAATAAGCCACGAAAATGCGGCTTTGGCCGCATTTTCGCGGCCTGGGTATGGCCAGGTGGCTACACCCGGGGGGTACACCTCCTTACTTTGTTGTCTGACTTTATCTCTTGCTGGTTTTACCGTTTCAGCTCTAAGATTTGACGAAACAGCCTTTGATTTTTGGCTTCAATCACTTGATTTGAGAAGATTCATTTTAACCACTTTTCAACCTCGCTAATTTGCCATGACCTGCCTTGATTTCCTGATTTAGAATTAATTCTGAATTAAATCAGAATTTGATGGGCTTTTGGGCTCGTTTCTCTTTCCTATCCTTTAGCAATGGGCCTGCATTTTATAAAGAAAAATAAGACTTATTAATATAATTTATTTAGATAATAAACATGATAATGTGACAATAAATATGCAATATATGTGACCGATCAATGTGGTATACCCGACTGCTTGCTCATAGGAACTCCATTGCTCTCCTCCCAGTAATGGTGGTCAGGATTCAGAGTGGGTTACGGGTGCTAACGAAAAGCTTCTGTCAGGTGGAAGCAATCATGGATGCAAAGGGCAACCCAGTCAAGGATTCCAATGGTCATCCCCTGGTTAAGACTCCCTGTCCTAGGGTTGAGCTTTCATACACATATCTGATGGCTTGATATGTGATGCATTGTCCATTACTAATGATTGCCGTCTCTGCCTCAGAAGATTTTATACCTTTCGTGTAGTAGTTGGAGAGTTTGAGCTGGCTGCAGTACTACATGTTCTATATCCGGAAGACGATTCTGAATGGGGGTAACTATCAATTGGACAGGTGCTTCGTCGAGATTCTTGACGCATCCTACGGGGACAAGTTTGCATATCTTGTTGGCCAGGATGGATTCACCCAATTACCTTCTGGCGTCTTCTAATGGTTGATAAACATCTGACCTGGATATTTAGTTTTTTGGCAAGGTAACTCCTGTACAGTAAAATCTTACATGCCTTGTCGATTCGCCAGGCAGTTTGGTTATGACCAATTGTACGTTAGTAACCCCAACCCAAATCTTCGCTTCTGTGGGAATTTGGTCGAAGGTGCCCGGGTATTGTATTACAACATAACTAAAGGAACTGAAGCTGTCTTCACCCTTCCTCACAAGACACCCAATTCTTATACAAGTCTTGACTTTTGTACGTGGTATTTCATGGAAAATAAGGTGCCTAGGTTTGGAATAAACACCTTGTGCATAAAATGCATCAAATCCGCATATAAAGCCAAGAAAAGATCCAATGGTTGCCAGATGCGAGGGATGACTAAGTACCAAGAGGCCGAGAAGGAGGCTAAAAAAGAGGCCAAGAAGGAGGTAGCAGAATAGGAGTAGCCTCGGGGTTGGAGTTTGGAGCAGGAGTGGCTAAGGAGCATCCCACTAGGAGGATTTGGCAAGGGGCGCCCAAGCGTCCTCGAGGTTTTGCTTACCAAGGTAAGCCTAACCAGAAGAAGGAAAGAAAAAGATATGAGGCTGCAGTTTCAGGCAATTGAGGTACTCTCCTCCGGTATGGAGGAACAGGAGGAGGAGGAAGAAGAAGTGGCAGCTTCTCTCTTCGTCTATGGGGTTTGTGCAACAGGGGTCCTGTAGTCTTGATAGAGGTAGAATCTGCAGGCCAGTCCATTGTGGCCAAAGGGGTTGTGGTTGCAGAATAGCTAGAAGAAGTGACAGAGATGGCCGAAGTTAAAGTCCCATCTCAAACGGGAGTTTCAATTCAGCCGGCAGCTTTTCGGCTCAAGAAAGAGCGATGGAGGCACAATAACCAGGTTTTCCCAGTATTTTGATGCCTACTTCCCGGGTTGTGGAGCCCAGCCCTACCATTGGGGTTCTAAGTGGAAAAGCCCCAATCATTGAGGCCTCTTTGGTTCAGGTGTCATCTTCGTCATCTGAAGAGCATAGTGCCTATTCAGGAGATGAAGTTGACTTTGGTGACGAATTTGCTCTTCCAGACACCAGCAAGTTTACACACATTTCTGAGGAGAGATGCTGGTGGATGTTCCCACTATGGTTCCGCCATAGGGAGAGGTCACTACTGCTGAGGGTATTTCTTCTATCCCTCTTAATTATTTTCCCATTGAGTTAGACAAATGTTTTAACATTTCATTTGAATGTCGCCTATAGGAGTGGCTACTGGTGTTAGAGCTATAACCTCCTCTCATATTGAGGAGATGATTAAGAAGTTGGTCCAACCGGAGGACCTCAAAGTTCCTACTACTAGCACAATCTCTGAGGGTATAACCACCATGACTGGAGAACCCTCATCCCAGAGCAGCCTGCCAAAGGATCTACCATTTTTGAATTCTCAGCTTAGTAAAAGAATAAAGATTCTCTATATACTCCTACTTTTATCGTTATTGCTAACATTGATGTTTTGATTTCAAAGTGTATCGGGTTGGCTCAAGTGGAAGAGCTCGTGGCAAGCATTGGCGTAGAAGACAACACACTTCAAATTTCAACAGCTGAACTAAGTACTGTGAAGCCTGTCCCTACGATTGTCGTCTCAGAGGCTACCACGGTAACAGTCTCGGAGGTGCCGGTCACGATCTCGGCGTTGACAGAACCTGCTGTTGGCCTCGTCTCTGCACCAAATGATATGGCTTCCGCCTTTATGGGCATTGTATGCACAATCATAGAAAGGCGGTCCAGGAGTGCATCAATAGAGCTGGTTCCAGCCATGGACATCATGGAAGAATTGACTCATTAGATGGTACAATAATTCTTTACCTTCATGAGGTCCTACATTGAATTTGTTCTTTAAGGGAGAAGTTCCTTCGAGTTTACCCGAATGCTTCTTGAAAATCGGATCGAGAACATCCATCATACTAGAAGCTCGGAGCAAGCTAAGACATATCTGACACTAGTCAAATAGCTGGGGATATGCTTGAAGGAACTAAAGACCCTAGAGAAGGCTAGTCCAGTGGACGAGGCACGACTGATGTTGAATAAGCTCCTCACTGCTAAAAAATGCGAGCAGAAAGAGATGGAGGAGCAGATGGCTGAGGAGGCCCATCACCTTAATAACTTTCAAGCCAGCTATCAAAGATTGGTTGACGACTCCAAAGAATCTGAGGTCATCACCAAGAACGCAAAGCAAATTATAGCCACTGCTCAGGCAACTATTGCCAAGGTGCAAGCCTTGATTCAGGTAAATGAGCATAAACTTGCTCCTGCTAGGAAAAGGCTGGAGGAGTTAGAAACTATCAAGAAGCGGATCCAAGAAGATCTTACTGATAGTTCTTCTAAGTTGGAATCTCTTCAAGCACAATTGACTACGAAGAAATTCTTATCAGAGGAAGAATTGAGGGTTCAAGCCTGGGCAGAGATTAAGAAGGCACGCCAGTGTGAGATCCAACGCCTCCAGAACCAGATTTACTCTTTGGCTGAGCGAGATTAGCCCCCTCCTTTATCATTGTATCTTTTTTTTGTGACACTCCATTTGTTAAATAAGAAAGTGTTTGTGTCACTTTTATCATTTTGACAACAATAATAAAGGTTACTAAGTTTTATCTCATTTTTATCCCTTCTTTGTGTTTGAGAATCAGATCTCATCTTTATCCTCTTTTGTGTTTAAGAATCAGACGGACTCTTTGTTACATAGGAGAACATAGCTCTCATAGGCGCGACTCTTGACCAATGTGGAGACGTAGTCCTTAACCATTTGCTGGGACGCGACTATGGGTTGTAGAGGAGAAACTCAGACAACACTTAATTGTTGATGAGACACGGCTCTGAATTATAGAGGAGATGCGACCTTGAGTTGTTGAGAGACGCGACTCTGAATTATTAAGAGGACGTGACTGATTCACTTAGAGGATGCAGCTCTAAATTATTGAGAGACGCGGCTCTGGATTGTTGAGGGACGCGGCTCTGATTCACTTAGAGGACGCGGCTCTGAATTGTTAAGAGGTGCGACTCTGATTCACTTAGAGGACGCATCTATGAATTGTTGAGAGGTGCGGCTCTGATTCACTTAAAGGACGCAACTCTGAATTGTTGAAGGGACGCATCCCTGAATTGATGGGAGAACGCGTCCCTAGATTGAGGAGAGATGCAACCCTAAGCTCTTCAACTTGCTGGAGGTGACACAGCCCTCAGTTCGTGGAAGGACGCAGATTTAAGATGCGGCCTTGAATTGTTAAAGACGCGATCCTCGTTTTATTCAGGAAACACAACCTTTAATTTGTGAAGGGGCGCAGACTTCAAAACGCGGCCCTTGAAGTGTCGCATGCAGTTCATAGAGACGCGAAGATCTCGTTGGATCTTTCGAGGTAAAGCCGACATTGACGGTTGGGGACACGTGTCATTGGGACTTCCCGGAGCAAAAATCCACGTGTATCACTCAGACTGGTTTTGATATTCACGTAGCGAATTATGGCTATTAATTGGCTTTTAAGAATGGCTTTGATTTTTATGTCGTTAATTAATGGCCATTAGCGAGCCTATAAATAATCCATGAGCCTCTTAATAGTCATTCACTTTGACTGTTTTTCTTCGCGGGCATATGCACTGAAGAACTCCATCTTGACTACTTTTCTTCAAGGGCATGTGCTTTGAAGAACTTTCATTGTTCTTTAAAAGAATCCAAAGCTTTGATGCTTTCTTACAATCTTCTTCGATGATTATCACTGTTAAGTGTTTCAAAATCAAAAAGCATCCCTTCAGGAGCTTTCATGGTCGCATTTGATGGATGATGTCCATCCTCTAGAGAACTTTTCTTCAGGTAGAAAATGGCTTTGCCATGATAAGGCTTTATTTTCTTGAAGCTCTGTCATAGCCGGTTATGAAGAGACTTTGTCTCTTTATCTCTTTCTGAAACTTCTGAAAACCTCTTTCTTGAAGTTTAGATAGTCGACTTGAGATCCATGCGTCCATGCTCTACGAACGCGATCCTCGTGTTAATTGATGAAACACGAGCTGTTGACTTCTAAGTCTCAAGTTTTTCAGATGCGAGCGTGGTGAACTCTGCGTTTTGAAGCCTTAAACGCAAGATTTTGCATATAAGACTCATGTCTGGAGTTTATGATTTAGAAAATTTTAAAACTAATATATGCTCTTTTGAAGTCTTTAGACGTGAATGTGGCGAACTCCGCGTCTTGAAGCCTTAGATGCGGGTCTCTCATATAATACCTGCGTCAGGAGTAACTTTAAAATTTTGTTTTAAGGCCCCCGTCTGCGCCTTTAATATATGCCCCGCATTTCAATCCTCAGATGCGAGTCTAATGCTAGGCTATGTATTTGGATTCATTTTTTCTTTACAGAGCGTGGTAAACTCTACGTCTTGAAGCTTTGGACACGAGACTCACGTATAAGACCGCGTTTGGAGTCCATAACTTAAGACCCACGTCTGTGCTTCTAGATTCATGTTTTAACCCTTGAGTTTTTTTCTTGCAGGTCATGGCAATATCGTTGGTGCTGGTTCCAGTGTCCTTGCTGCGTCCATCAAGGTAGACATAAAACGATCAGTTCGTTCGATTAGCGACCACTTGAGGAATCAGAACTTCTATCCAAGGGCGAGGAAGATCTGCACGGTTCTCGATATACATCAAGACATTATTGGACATGATGTACCAGTAAGGTCTCGGATCCTTCCTGATCACAATGAGTATGGTGCATTTGAAGGTCACATGAAAGAAGACGTCACCAGTAAGGTCTCAGATCCTTTCCTTCACCAATCTTGTTCAAAGAAGTGACAACAACGAAACTCATGCTCATTAGATGACTTTCTGGTGGCGGAGCTTCCCATTAAGCGAAGGATTACAGCCTCGTGAAGAACCTTCGCACCAGTTGGTTAGGGGGAATCAGAATGCTCCTTTGCATTTTGACCTCGAGAAACACCATTGTTCTCAAGAGAAGAGGAAGTTGATCTGCTGTTTCGATCACAGTCAAGAGGACGAACTTTGTGTATCTTCAATGTTTCAAGGAGTGAGTGCAACCTTTCACTGAGTATGAGGGACTTCTTTTTGTTGTAACATTCAATCTTATTGGATAAGAGAGGTCTTGTATCACTTTCATATATATATTTTTAATATCAATAAAAGTGACTTTTTTTTGCCTTCTTATTTTCGTTGACTTCCTTTTTGTATTGAAAATCAGACAAGCGAAAGTAATTAATCTTTTGTGTTGCTAAGGCGCAAGCCTTAATCTTTGATTTCCTAGAAGGGTGATATTCTAACTTAGCAAGTCAAAGTTGGAAAATTACATTTAAGAATTTTTTAAAAAAAGGTTACTGTCAGAGGTGTGATATTAACTTGACAAAAGTAGAACAGGTTTTATGACTTGCCATTCTATAGATGAGAATGACAAGCGAAGTTTTTACTCCATAGGGGATTGTGATTGAGTCTATCATTAGAGGTTAGTATTAATGTAATTAGACTCAGTCGGGGAGTAGTGAGAGATACTGTTAAAGGTGTGATATCAACTTAAAAGTGATTTTAAGTGGACCTGCCATTCTGTTAATGAGAATAACAAGTAAGACAAGACCTGTCAGGGATCTAAATATTTCTTTACCATCAGAGGTGTGATATTAACTTAACAGATTAGATTAAATCTTGTCAGAGATATGATATTAACTTGATAAGGACGTGAGCTAGAGGTGTAATGTTAACTTAACTCCATGGAAGTTTCAGTTTCGTTTGGAAAAAATTGAAGATATCACTATCACAGGTGTAGTGTTAAACTTGACAGTGAAAAATGCTAGAGGTGTAATTTTGAACTTAACACTAGTCATCTCGACTTCGATACGGAAGTTCGAGGGAAAGTCATTGTCATATGTGTATTGTTGAACTTAATAATGAACTAGATGTTAGAGGTGTGATGTTAAACTTAACATCGCTCGTCTTAGTTTCGATATGGAAGCCTGAAGAAAGTGACTGTCAGAGGTTTAATGTTGAACTTGGCAGCAACTTGATCACTGTTAGAGGAGTGATATTAAACTTAATTGTAATCTGTCAGAAGTGTAATATTAACATGACAAAAGTTGAGCGATATGAGCAATTTTGAGGACCTGCTATTTTATTGAGGAGAATTAGTAAGTGACGTTTGAGTTGCCAGAGGTGTAGTGTTAACTTGACAATTTTGAAGACTTATGACTCCATGTAGGAGAGCGAGAAGTGGAAGTTCATATTCGCTGGGGAGTATTGAAACTTTCGCACTATTATAAGTGTAGTGTTAACATAATAGTGATTGAATTTGTGGACCTACCAGCCCATGGAAGGGAATTGGCAGGGAATTTTGGTGAAGAAATAGAATAAATTGTCAGAGGTATAATATTAACTTGATGAACCCACAAACCCCGTTGGGAATTAAGAAAAATGACTTGTTAGAGGTTTACTGTTAACGTGACAAGTCTGTGCTCATTTCTTTGGGGAAGTGGACGCAGTTATTTTCATGGTCCTACAATTCCGTGGGAAGGAATTGGTAAGGGATTTTGGAGGAAAAGACGGGACCAAGTCCCTTAAGTTTTTAGCAAACCCTCAGCTATCAACGGATTTGGTATGCCTTTACCAACTACCGTTTGAGTTAGGCTAGCCATGCTATTCCCCTCAGTATGATAAGTTGTCGTGGACTCATGTTGAACTTAAATGCTAACATTTTTCTCTATCCTTAGCCGTAAGAGGCGTCGAATGTTCATATATAAACAAGAGGAAGAGTAACAAGGATAAAATCAAAGTTTCACACTTTGTCTTTTCTTCAATGTTTACATCATGCATCATGATGTAACCAGTATTCGGTCGGCTCGGTAATAATTGACCGTAATGTGATCCATTGAAGAAAAATTTTTTTTCTTTGGCGCTCTTTCAAACATCTTGGATCTGAAAGTTTTGATCAGAGGTGTAATGTTAACCTGATCATGAGAAGAATCTTGTTAAGGATGTATTTCTTCAAGAATCTGCAGTTGATCGGCATTATGAGCGTATCGCCGTCTGGGGTTATAAGGCGGTATGCTCCATTCGAGTAGACTGACTTTACTACAAATGATCCTTCCAATTTGGGCTAGAATTTCCCTTTTGTCCTATGTGTCGTCACTATGGATCTTCTGACAGCTAAGATAAGGTCACCTTTCTTGAAAGTCCGCTCCTTGACTTTCTTGTTGAAGACTCTGAAAATTCAAGCTCGATTTGCTGTTGAGCTTGCAGGCGTTTATCGTCCAAAGCTTCTAGCTCCTGGAGTCGCAGTTGATGCTTCTCCTCATTCGTCATCTCCGTTATCAAGGCAACGCGTAGAGATGGGATCTGAATTTTCAGTGAGAATATGGTCTCACACTCATATACCAAAGAGAATGGTATAGCTTTCGTTGGGGTTCTCACTGTTGTGCGATAATTCCATAAGCATTCACCTAACTTATCATCCCAGTCCTGTTGGCTTTTTGAGATGAATTTCTGAGAAGTTTCTCAATGGTCTTGTTGAAAGCTTCTGCAAGGACGTTAGTGGCTGGATAGTATGACGTTGAAGATACACTCTGGATCCTGAACTTGTTGCAGAATCTTGGAATGCTTGACTGACGAACTTAGGCCCATTATCATGGACGATTCATCGTGGCACGCCAAAGCGGTAGACCATGTGATGTTTAATGAACTTGATCACGTCAGTGTCTTTACCTCCTTCAAGGGGGGTAGCCTTCGCCCATTTGGAGAAGTAATTGGTTATGACTAAGATAAATTGGTATCCATTGGATGAAGGTGGGCTGATAGGACCAATACGTCCATTCCCCACATTTCGAATGGCCAAGAAGAAATTGTAGGGTGAAGACGTCCTGGTGCCTGGTGAATGAAGTCACCATGGATCTGATAGGTGTGGCATCGCTTAGCATAAGCGATGGTGTCAGGGATAATTTTTGGCCAATAATATCCAAGTCTTTGGAGTCGATCCCCAAGTTTTGGACCAGGTTGGTGAGTTTCACAATACCATCATGAGCCTCTTTGAGTGTTTCCTATGCTTCTTTATGTGACAAGCAGCGGAGGAGAATTCTATCATGCAATCGGCGATTTTCTTGACATCGTATTGTAGTAGAATTTAGGGGCTTTTCTTTAATGGCAGCCACCTCTTTAGGCCATCAGGGAAAATGCGGTACAATACGTAGTCGATATAGGGAATCACTAATCCCTGAGCTCGGACCTGCCAAAATCTCTAGAATTTCTTTGACTTGAAGGTTCCTAGCTGGAATCTGATCATTTTTGAAGGCGAGTTTTGAACAGTATAAGTCATGGCTATAGACGAGTACTTTCTCTGCCGCTCCAACTAGAAGAGCCAAGGAAGCAGCGAGAGATGCTAGTGCATTTGCATGCACATTTTGCTGGCGAGGTATATGGTCGATGTAGAAGTTTCTGAACCTATCTGCCATGTGGATAGTTGCGTTATAATAGGATACTAAGTCTTCATGTCTGACGTCGTACTCCCCGCTTACCTGGTTAACGATTAGTTTTGAATCACCATATGCTTCGAGATTTTTAACGCCAATCTCATCGGCGATTTGCATCCGATCAAGAGAGCATTGTATTCTGCTATATTGTTGGAACGCGGCTCAGTTAATGAGAATGCACAAGGAAGTACGTAGTTCTGTGGGGAGATAAGTACTACCCCCACTCCTTCTATGATATTTCCTCGAGGACCCGTTTTTGATGCACGTCGAAGAAGAGTTACCACATTGTCATTCGAAAGACGTCTGAGTCAAGCAAACTTCAGCGACCTTGTCTAGGAGATCTTCATAAAATTTGGTTGCCCTTAGATCTGGATGCTCAGCAAAAAATTTGCCACTACCTGTCTGTTCACAACTTTTTGTGGAGGAATTACATCTCATATTGGGAGAGCAGCATGGCCCATTTTGTCAATTGACCATTCGGTGATGATGGCTTCATCATAAGCAATACTAAAGGATTAACTTTTGATATAATGTGAATGGTTTAGCCCACTAAGCAGTGTCACGTCTTTGGACAGCGAATACCAACATTAAGCATTCTTTTTTATCAAGTTGTATCGATGTTCAGCTCCGATCATAATTCTATTCATGTAGTAGATTGCCTGCTCGTGTCCCTGATTATTATTCTGAGCTAGTAAAGCCCCTAGAGAATGATCCATAGCTCGAACGTATATTAGGAAAGATTTTCCTGACACCGGAGCTGTAAGGACTGGTGGATGCGTGAGGTACTGCTTGATTTCCTCGAACGCTTGTTGGCAAGCATCATTCCAGATGAATGAAACACCCTTCTTCATCAATTTAATGAAGGGTTGGCATCATCCTGAGAAATTTGAGATAAATCTCTGGATATATGCTAGTCGCCTTTGCAATCTTCTAAGCTCTCTAAGATTCCTTACAGGTTGCATCACCTGCACGGCGCAGACTTTCTCTGGGTTGAGGTGGATTTCTTTGGATGTTACGGCAAACCTAAGGAATTTACCGCTGGCTACCCCCAGGAAGGATTTGGTAGGATTTATCTTCAATTGATGCTCCCACATGATATCAAATACTGCCTTTAGATTGCTATGTGATCGCCTTTGGCATGGCTTTTCACTGCAATATCGTCTACATAACATTCCGTTATTTTGCGTATATGCTTATGAAATCATAGCTCTCTAGTATGTTGCCCCTGCATTCTTCAATCCGAAGGGCATCACAGTATAGCAGTACACCACTAATGATGTCCTAAAGGGTGTATGCTTCTCATCATCAGGGTACATCTTAATTTGATTGTATTTAGAGAATTCATCCATGAAGGATATCCGTTCGAACCCACACGTGTTGTCGATCATGACATCCATTGGAAGGGAAAACTCATCTTCAGGACACGCCTCATTTAGATCACGAAAATCAATGCAAACCCGGATCTTCCCATTCTTCTAGGCGTGGAGATAGTTTTCTTCATCCTCCTCCTCTAGTTTAGCCAAAATTCAGGCCATGAAGGCCTCAACATCAGCTAAGACTTCTCTCAGAGCTTCCCTTGTTATCTTAGATAGTCTCAGGAGCTCATAGAGGGTAATCTTGGCCAGGATGTTGACTAGTTAGGCCAAGACATTGAAGTGATAAGGTCTCGAAGATCCTTCCGCTTTATCCTTTGGAAGAGCCTTGGCGTACCGAAACTCCTTTTGCTTCTTCATGGGTTGCTTCGTGGATTACTTGGTTGGCTCTGGGGTGGGTTTAAGTGAATTTGCCACCATTTCATGTACTTCTTCAAATATGATGGGCCCGAGCGAGTACCTGCTATAAGCGGTGCATTTGGTTCTGTAGCAAGAACAATTGTCTCCTCCTCCGAATCAGTTAGCGAGGGGACATCGGTTTCTGCTTTCGGGAGGAAGCACCAAACATATTTAAGGTGAAGCTTTTTTTTTTTTACCTCTGGAACTCCTGTTGATAACAGTAATCTACTGCTGGCCTTTCCGAGGTCAGAATAAACACACATGATCTCTCCTTGAGAAGTCAGAACAGGTACGTGACCTTTCTCCCGTTGATGGCGTGGATCTATATTGACCACCCTGAGTTCCCTTTTTGGGATGGGAACTACTCCGGCTGGCATTAGAGGCTGGACCCCGAACTGAAGAAATGACGTCATATTTACTGTCACTTTCTTCTGCTCTGGGTGAAGCTTGAGCACCTCCACATCAATCAAAGCTTGAAGGATGTCTTTGAAGACGTAACAACTCTTGGTAGGGTGCCCGAGCATCTTATGGTATAAGAAATAATTGGGGTTATCGATCTTGCCAACTTCCTTAGAACGTCTAGCTTCAGGAAGTTTCAGTCTTTTTTTCTTGTTGAGTAACTTGAACATTGAATCTACAAGCTCGTCCTTAAAGGAGTACTACTTGTTGGCACGTGACTGGGTTGAAGAGCTACCCTTCTAGCCAGTTGGAACTTAGAGGGAGACTTTGTCGCTATCGCCAGTGTGTCCTTCCTTTTAGTTTGGAAAGATGCTTCTGGTGCGTACCTCGTTGACCTTTCGGGTCTGGGCTTGTTTTCTTCTCCCTTAACCCTGGCGATAATCTCTTCTGTCTATTCACCTTGCTGGACCAACTGCTTTCGGGTACAACTTTCAGCTACTCCTATCTGGGTTAGGAGTGAGGTTTGCAAATTATGACGACATGTTTCCACCAGGGTGGCCTGGGTCATACCGCTAGGACATCGGAGTGCCATATTCTGAAATCTCTCCACAAATGCTTTAACTGATGCTTCTTTTCATTGCCTCATTGCCTAGAGAGTGGGCATGGTAATTTTCGAGTCATCTTCGAAGAAGCATGTAAGGAAAAGTATCTTTAGATCACCCCAATTCTTGATGGAACCTTCTGAGAGCTTCATGAACCATTCAAAAGCGATCCCCTTTAGGGTGCCGATAAACAAACGTGCCAGGATGGCATCATTTGATACTACATTCCTTGTTTGAGACTTGAAGTAGTATATGTGCTGGTTCAGCGACCCCTTGCCGTCGAAGGCCTGCTGGGTCGGAGCTTTGAATTTAGGAGGATACAGGATAAGATCCCACTCAGTCGGGTACGGCCGGATCACTTCTGCTTCTTGTAGGCCTTTCTGACTACAAGAGCTTCAAGACGCTGTTCCAGTTTACTCATTCTTTTAGAATGCGTGCTCGTATTCTTTGAGTTGCCTTCCTCTTCAGATGGAGGTTTGGACAATTCAGAGTTGGAATGCTCCTCCTTCTTAGTATGTGCAGAAGATGAGCTTTCCTCTTTCTTCCGTTTGCCTTTAGACTTCTTGGAAGGTGTCTTGGCCTTAGGCTTCTTCTTTTTGTCCTTAAGCAATTGCGAAAGTATCTGTTTGAGGCTGTCGATAGATTCTTGTTGAGCACGAATCATATCGAGTTGCTCTCTTTGGGCCTGGGCTTGCTGCTCAAAGCGTCTGGCCATTTCTTCAGAAGTACTTACCATATATACAAAGGGTTCGTTCTCTACAAAAGAGTTCGAGGCTTATGATTCTACGATGGCAGAGTGTGACTCGCTTACTTCGATACCCTAAGCTAGGGCACTGTAGTCCACTGGGGCTATTATGCCAGTTTGAGTATGGGTATGCCGGTATACTCCTTCCGGCTCGCTGTCAGACTCGTCAGAGCTGACTACTGGCTACTTTCCTTAGTCTTGTGATTAATCTCCAAAATTGTATATTTCATACCATATCTTCACATTTATTCAATATTAAATTCTGTTAACAACACCTCTCTTGTATGTTCCTAGGTCCATGATGTGGAATGAAGAAGAAGCCCTAATATCCCATTTATTTGGTGATTTAAAGCCTATAAAATAGTCATTGACTTTGGAAGGATGATATGTCAAAACCGGGTGCACATATCCGAAAACCAGCAGCATGTACCGATAGGGGGACAAACTGACAGCGCATGGTAGAAGGCGCAGCGCACGGTGTGCTAGTATGGCCGCAAAAACGTGGCCCTGGCCACATTTTCGTAGCCGTACAGTGGAGCCGCGCGTCGAGATTTGACACGCGGCTCCGTACACTCTCCCTGGTGCCCCTTTTGCCTATAAATACCCTGAGATTTTTAGAGCTCAAGGGAGAAGAGTTTAGAGGAGGTTTTTTTAGGGTTGTTTCTTTTCATGTATGTAGTTTTTAGGGTAGTTTTAGTTGTTCTTCTTCTTCCTTTTTGTATTTTCATTTCTTTTAGATCATGTAATAGGGAAGAGAGTAGTACATAGGATGAAAGAAAGAGTGCTTGTAATGGAGGGTGACACTCTATGAAAGGTACTCTCTTTTTCTCTACTTGTTTTCTTCTTTCTAACTCCTTTTACATGCTTAGCTAATTTTCTCTCATGGCAACTAGCTACTGACCACTAACTTGCTTACTCCTTACTTAATAATCTCTCTTGCAAGAGCCATTGATGGCTCATGATGATGGATTCTAACACTCTAACATCCTAACTCTAACAAGCTAACATTACTTTATTCCATGCTTGCTCTTGTTTAGTTTTGATGGTTTAAGTATAACTTGCACTTATTTGTTGAGTTTGGATGTGATAAGCTATTTTATGGGTCATGCTTTGAAACGCTCTTGAATCAAAGACTAGTGATGGCCAATGATACATGTTAGACCAGAGGCCTTTCACCTTTGTTTTGATGATGATTAACTTATGAAAGTTAGTTTACTAATGATATTGTGTTTATATAGTTTCAGTTATTGATCAAGATATTAGTAGGTATTTAGTTTCAACAAAGGAATTTTTGGGAGCTAACACATGTAGATTTAAGAGCTCTCGCGTCAAGATCGCATCTAGCACTCGGTTGGAGTCAAGATCTTTAGATTGTGTTTGGATCCGGTCATCTTGAAGATGAGGATCAACAAGAAGACTACAGTTTGTTTAAATCTTGTGTAAAGATAGATAGTGTTGATATGCTCAAGTTCACACACACAAAAGTTTAATATGTTTGGATTTCAGTTTAACTGGTTTTGGATTTCAAGTTCATATATATATGATATTCATGTGTTTAGAGTTTTGTAATTAACAAAACTTATTTTTGGATTTCATGTCAAAAACATAGATATATCTATTACATGTGTATTAGATTCTATCCATATACAATGTGCTTCAACATGTTTCAATATCATGTTTTTGTATTTATACAAGTTTGAAAAAATCGGATCTCCATTTTAAAGTTTGGTTTTGAAAAATATGATTTTGTTTAAGGCCAAATATTTTATCATAAAAATAGTTCAGATAGTTTGTAATATGTGTTGATTTTTAGTCACACATATTTGTTATTCAAATATCTTACAAGAACTTATTTTTGTGAAATTTATAGGATTTTATTAGAGTTAAAATACCTATGTTTCAAGTTCTGAAATAGCTGCCAGAACCAGCTGGCGGTCGACCGGACCATGGGTCGGTCGACCGGACTGGTTGACTGATGTACACGAAACGTGTACAAGGACTAGCCAAGTAGGCTGGTCGACCGTGCGGTCGACCGACTGAAAAGTACCTACTCTCGGTACTGCTGGTCGACCGGGCGGTCGACCGACAGGCTGTGCCCGGTCGACCGGAGGCACAACGGTCAAAAAAATGACCGTTGGGCTGGTCGACCGGTCGGTTGACCGCAAGGGCATTCTGGGCTTTTTCTGGCTGCAACGGCTCTTTTGTTAGAGAGGCTATAAATAAGTTATCTCTTGGACTGTCTTCAACAAGTTTTTAGTGAGCAAATTTTCCCATTTATACTAGAGTTTAGCAACAAGATTTTAAAGAGTTTTTGTGCCAAAAAGATTTATCTTTTATTTGTTTTCAAAGATTGGAAAAATCAAAGAAAAATAGAGTATTGGGAAATTGGTTTTAGATCTTCATTTCTATTTCATTCTAGTATTTTTCCCAAGTATCTTTTCTGTCATTGTTTTCAAACACCTTATTTTTTCACACTTGAGATATCATCTCTATCCTACTTATAGGATCTTGTTTTTGTGGGAAATATTGTTTGTGGTATATTGTGATCACCAAGAGTTATTTGTGGTCTATTGTAGTCACCAAGTTGTAATCTCTTCCTTACTTTGGGTTTGTGGTTATCCCTCTTTGTGTAGAGGTGATTGTGGTTGTTGTTTGGCTTTGTGCCTTTATCCCTCTTTGTGTAGAGGTGATTGTTGTTTGGATTTATGCCCTTCCCTCTTGTGTAGATGATTGCTAAATTGAAAGAACAATCAAAGAGTTAAGAAATTACCGTGTAGCTTGTGGCTAATGGGTCGTGTCCACGAGAAGGAATGCGATGAAAGTTTTTCGGTGTTTCGTTTAATAATAAAGAACTGTGCTCGTTTTTTAGTTGAAAAGAAGAATGGAGAGAAGGGAAATGAATAAAAGAGAAATTGCAACTTTGGAAATGGCTTTGGAGAAGATGATTAAGAAAAGCTTTGAAAATTGTTTGGTTGTTTTAGATATAAGAAGGAGAAGATCTGAGCTCACTAAATTTATTTACTTCACTACTTATCTCAAGAATAATTTTAGTCCATCACTTTTATCATAGGCAAAAGAGCTTAATTCTTTTAGTATTCAAGTAAAACAAATGAGATGATTTCGGATCAAATCTTGAGATCTTTCTTAACACAACATAAAAAAAATAAAATGTTAAACCATCAAGCGCGAGAAAGCAAGTATGGAAAAAAACGATTTACAAATAGTTGTGCCTTGAAAATCCAAGTTTTAGAAGAAGATCATCATCATGAGCTTTCAAGAATAAAAATTAACTTTAGGCATTATGATTCAAGAGAGTTCTTCCATCAAATTCAATCGAGAGAGAAGAGGTAGAAAACATCATTTAGTGAGCCAGAAAATGATTTAGCTACTCATTATGAAATGAAAACAGATAAGAAATTGACAATTAAACACAAATATACCGAATTCAAGTTGAGTTGGAATGGCAAGTAGAAGCTCATTTGATTGTCACTTCAAAGACGAATTCCACACTCAAATCCACACTTCTCTCTTTTCTGGTCTAAATAAAAAAAAAGAATAAAGAGGAGATACAACTTCTCCAAGAAATCTAACAATGTTCCTAAACCCTAAAAATAAACAATAAATTTAATCCTAGTCCTTGCTACTTTTTCAGTACAAAACCCTAACTTTTATAGGCAAAACCTCAGAGGTAAGGGAGTGAGGAGATAAGGGGAGCAAACGCTCCCCTTATCTCCACCAACAAGCCACGGATCTGCGGCTTGGGCCGCGGATCCGCGGCCTTGGCCACATCCAGGTGGAGAATCTGATGGCGTGGCTTTGGGCTTCCTTTTGTCTTGTTAGATTTACTGTTGTAGCTCCCTGATTTGACGAAACGATCTTTGATTTGTTGGCTTCAACCGCTTGATTTGGGATGATTCATTTCAACCAGTTTTCAACCTCTCTGATATGCTAAGATTTGCCCTGATTCCCTGATTTCGAATTTATTCTGAATTAAATGGGCTTTTGGGCTCGTTTCTTTGGCCTATCCTTTAGCAATGGACCTGCATTTTATAAAGAACAATAAGACTTATTAATATGATTTATTTAGATAACAAGCATGGAAATGTGACAATATGTATGCAATATATGTGACCGATCATACCCCCACACTTATCTTTTACTCGCCCTCGAGCAAAATATCAAAACTAATCTTAATCAATTATTAGACCACTTTTGCAGGTCACTCGATTGCACTGAGCATGTGCAACAAGCCGTTAAACCTCTAGGTTACCCTTAGAGGACGAATTTTATCTCGTGAGGGTTTTCAGGGATTGCACCCACAAAATCCATAAAGAAAGAAAAAAGTTAGTGTTTTTGAAAAGCATTTTGAGAAGAGAAAATATTTGAAGTATATTGTGTGAGTTTAAGTAATCTATAAGTTATAGGAATATCAAATTTTTCATTCCTAAACTTAATCTCTATTCAACAACATGTCATCAATCAAAGTAAGGAGTCAAATTGTACTTCTCATCTAGTCTATTAATTCACCCTGAGTCGTATGAACCATCGTGACTGTGAAGTTGACTAAGGGTTCTTTAACATTAACTCCTATGTCTTATTTATATTTATTTTTGGTGGTATTTATTTCTCAATTCCATTAGGCTTTCTAATCTGCCCATGTAACGAGCTTTTAGTCGGTGACACCGAAACTGGACAGTTTTAGGGCACCAGGTGAGAGAACACCCCTAAGGACTTAAACACTCGAGCAGACAAGGCCACGAAACTAAAGTTTTTATTTATAAAATGTACCCCTTTTAGGTGAGAATACTTATGCTTCATAAGGCACAAATACCCAGCTTATTCAGAGGATTTATATATATATATATATTTTCAAACTTATCTAATTATCTTTTGCATAAATACCAAGTCTTGCTTAGGCCAAAGCACCTAGCTTATCAATAATTAGATTTGTTTATTTTTTCTCTTTTTTTATTTATTTATACATATACACTTTTTTTTATAAGGCGTAAGAGTATTTGTTTTTAAACCCTAAGTGTGTAAGTGTACTTAGTGTGCATATTTCATCAAGGTAAATATCAAGACTAAATTACTTTCACAAATTTTCTTCCTAACCCTAAAATTCAAACAAGTTATCTTATTTTGACCAAGTGTAAGAAGTCCTAATTATGATTTTCCTATTCCTTAAAATTGACTTAATTTCTTACAAAAATATATCAAAATATTGTTCTTACCTTTCAAATTTTTTTAATATATATATACAATTTTTTTTATATTAGTCATGTTATATTAGTCATGTTAGAGCCCTCCCCCACACTTATCTCATGCATTGTCCCCAATGTATGAAAGAAATGTATACATGTATGAAATGAAATGTAAAAGAGGTGCATAATGATACAAAAATATGTACATCAAGTTTCTCCTACACCTAAATCTTTTTCGGTCTTATCCCTCTAACTCTCTTCCCATCATTCCAATGGGTCCTCTTTATAGGGCATAGTGGGGAGGCCAAATTTTCTGTCATTTTAGCTCTCTTCCTCCCCAGTCTAAATTTCTTTAGGTTTTCCTTCCTCATATTTCTACATTCATTATTCAAAAATTGATCATCACCACACTTCTCAGTTGGAACTTCCTCACTATGAATGCCTAGGAATTCTAACTCAGTTCCATATATCTCCTCAAAGCTTAGGTCAACACTTTTCCCTAAAGATGTGCATGAAAAACACCTAGAGGGGGGTGAATAGGTGTGAATGCTAATCTAATGATCTTTTTAAACTTTAATTAAATGAGTGATGCAACGATCTCTCAAAACACGACTAAGAGCCGAATACCCCTTGCGAGGTTCTGAACTCCTTCCTCCCAATTCCCCTAGATATGGGTTAGAGGTGCGCAATGCAACCGTGTTGTATAAGATATGATCGAACAAGTAAAGGATGAAATGCTATGATGAAATACACACAAGCAATATAGCAAGTAACGTGAACAAGACAAGATTGCACAAATAAAGGGTTAGTTCTCAAGCAAATAATTCAAGACAATATAAAGCAAGAGAAATTGTAAGCAAGAATAACGCAAAGGCAATCGCAAACAAGATGATTTGTTTCGAGGTTCGAGCACACTTGCTCTAGTCCCCGCCTTCACCTCCGTGAAGGGTTTCCACTATCCACCGAGGATGCCTTTACAATTTGGTCTACCGAAGACCGAGCACCGAGCTCCACCGAGTACAAAGGACCTCTACCGAAGAGGTTGCTCCACAAGGAAAGGATTACAAGAACCAAGTGATCACAACAAGATCACTACACTATTTCTCAAACTCTTTTACAAACACTCTCACTTGAATTACAACTTCACTATAGAATGAGTATTGGATTTTTGGCTCTATGAAGTGTGGTGAGAAAAACTTCAGTTGTAGAGTGATATTAGCAATCAAACACAACTGAAAAACTAGCTCAAAAAGAATTGAAATGAAAGCTTTAAACTCTTTTCTTTTCTCTTTTGAAAACAATGCAAACTTGAGGATTTTTCTAAGTGATATGCAAGAGAGACTTCTCCTCTATTTATAGGGTTAGAAAATAGGTTAAAAACAATTTCTTTTTGTCTTATTTTCTCTGAAAAAGCTCCCCAACAACTCTCTAAAAATCTGTTAAAGCTGAAAATAAAAACAGTTTTCAGAACTGCCCAAAGAGGAAAGAGCCGTTAGGCTTGTTGCAGGCCTGGCGGTCGACCGGTCCGGTCGACCGCCAGCACAGCTGCAAAGAGCCGTTGGCGCCCGGTCGACCGGTCCGGTCGACCGTCCCAAAAGAGGAAACACAGTTTCCTTCTTCCGGTCGACCGGTCCGGTCGACCGAAACAACCTGAGAGCAATTTGCTCTCCATCGGTCGACCGGTCCGGTCGACCGACAGACATGCACAAACAGTGCATGTCCAGACACATCTCCGGTCGACCGGGCCGGTCGACCGAAGTTGCCTGAAACAGGAAAACTGGGCTGTTTTGAGTTAGAAAAATTTTGAAAAATATTTTAAAAATACATATAGCTAAGTATTATGCAGAAAATAGTTTATACACATGTTTTAAACAAGATTTTCAAGATTAAAGCTTTTGGTACATGTATATATAAACTAAGGCATAAAACTTAGAAATAGCCATTTTTCCATTTTCAAAACATAGGAAATATATGAAACAAATGTGTGTGCAAATCCTAGAGCCAAATTTCATATACTCAAACTTTAACATTCTATTTCTTATAATGATTCTAAGACTTCAAGATCTTCAATATGCTTCTTCATATGATCTTCAATACTTGTTCCTTGAGCCCAATTGGAGTTGACTTGAGTCCAAATCCTTGTATTTGTGAGAGAAGACTTCTAGAATGAATAGAAATCTGAAACACACTTAAACAACAATTGTTATTAGTACAAATAACTAATATGTTTTGTAATCATCAAAATACACTAATCATGGGTGATTGTAACCTTGGGCAACAATCTCCCCCTTTTTGATGATGACAAAACATATAGGTTATTTAAATAAACATGGAAGAGGAGTTTGGAAAACTCCCCCTCAAATAATGCTATGTATAAAAATTTGACTATGGAAGCTCAATACATAAAGCATTCAATGTACAAAAGTTTTGTCAAAAACTTAAATAAACTCAAACAAATATCAAACTATAATTCAATCATCAAAACATCAAATTCTAAACTTATTCAAACTTATTACAACTTATTCTCCCCCTTTTTGTCATACATCAAAAAGGGTTAAAATACCAATAGAAAAACAAATTTATTTTTAAGAATCCATAATGCAAACATTCAACTCACCACAAATAAATGAAAATCTAGCATAATCTAGAGGTTTAGTAAAAATATCGGCAAGTTGAAAATCGGGTAGAAACATAATCAATATCAATATCACCTTTCTCATAATGATCTCTAAGAAAGTGATATCTAATGTCAATGTGTTTGGTTTTACTATGTTGATTTGCATTCTTTGTCATGTGAATAGTACTAGTATTATCACAAATATTTTAACATGATCAAAGTGTAAATCATAGTCAAGGAGAGTATGTTTCATCCAAAGAACTTGTGCACAACAAGCTCCGGCCGCAACATACTCCGCCTCGGCGGTTGATAGGGCTACCGAATTTTGCTTTTTGGAAGACCAAGATACAAGCTAATTACCTAAGAATTGACATGTTCCACTTGTGCTCTTCCTATCTACCCTACAACCCGCATAGTTGGCATCCGAAAAACTCTTCATTTCAAATAATCCGGTTTTAGGATACCATAAACCCATTTCAATAGTGCCTTAAGGTATCTAATTATGCGTTTAACCGCAATTATGTGAGATTCTTTAGGACAAGATTGAAAACGTGCACAAAGACAAACGGAAAACATAATATCCGGCCTACTAGCCGTCAAATAAAGCAAGCTACCAATCATACTTCTATAAAGTTTAATGTCTACACTTTTACCTTGTTCATCCTTGTCAAGCTTTGTAGTTGTTGCCATGGAGTTTTGCTTACTTTTGATCCTTCAAGCCCAAACCTTTTGATTAGTTCCTTTGTGTACTTGGCTTGATTGATGAAGATCCCATCCTTCCTTTGCTTGATTTGGAGTCCAAGGAAATAGTTGAGTTCACCCATCATAGACATTTCAAATTCATCCTTCATGCATGACTCAAAAGCTTTGCAAAGAGATTCATTAGTAGAACCAAAAATAATATCATCTACATAAATTTGCACAATAAGAATGTCATTTTCTACATGTTTTGTAAACAAAGTTGTGTCAATTTTACCTTTCTTAAAACCATTTGAAATCAAAAATGAAGAAAAGTCTTTCATACCAAGCCCTAGGGGCTTGTTTTAAACCATAAAGAGCTTTATCTAATTTAAAAACAAAATCCGGATGTGTAGGATCAACAAACCCGGGGGGTTGTTCAACATACACCTCCTCTTCAATAAATCCATTTAGAAAAGCACTTTTAACATCCATTTGAAATAATTTGAAATCTTTATATGAGGCAAATGCTAGTGTCATCCGTATGGCTTCAAGCCGTGCTACGGGTGCAAAGGTTTCTTCAAATCGATCCCTTCGATTTGAGTGTAACCTTGGGCAATAACCTAGCCTTGTTTCTAACTACATTACCCGATTCATCCAACTTGTTCTCTAAAGATCCACTTAGTACCAATTGTTGGTCTATCGTGGGGCCTAGGAACAAGGTGCCAAACTTGGTTGCGCTCAAATTGATTGAGCTCCTCTTGCATGGCTAGCAACCAATATGAATCGCCTCGGCTTCGAGCACATTTTTGGGTTCAATATGAGAAATGAATGCATAGTTACCACAATAGTCATGAAGTCTAGAGCGAGTAGCTACCCCTTTTGATACTTCACCTATGACGAGGTCCTTGGGATGATGTGGATTGTATTTCCAATCCTTTGGTAGTGTTGAGTAGGCTCCACCTCATGTGTTTGATTTTCATTTCCTTGTGCCTCTTCCACCTTAGCTTCGCTTCCTTCATCATCCTTTGGTTTGTCTCCCATAGTAGAAGCATCCTCCAAGGTCACTTTCTCCAAACCTTCATCCAATGCATCTATTTCTACAACATTCTTAACAAACTTGTTAGATTCCTCAAACTTAACATGAATAGACTCTTCAATAGTCAAAGATGATCTAATGAAAACTCTATAAGCCTTACTAGTGTTTGAGTAACCTACAAAAATAGCCTCATAAGATTTAGGATCAAATTTTCCTAAAAAATCTTTTGTATTTAAACAAAGCATTTGCAACCAAAAACTTTAAAATAGAAAACATTAGGTTTCTAGAAAAATACATTTCAAAAGAAGTTTTAGTAGTATTTTTACACAAGAAAACACGATTTGATATGTAGCATGATGTATTTACGGCCTCGGCCCACAAATAATGTGGTAGACCATATTCACTTAGCATTGTCCTAGCCATCTCTTGTAATGTTCTATTTTCCGTTCAACTACTCCATTTTGTTGTGGAGTTCTAGGACAAGAAAGTTCATGCTTTATTCCATGTTCATCACAAAAAGTGGTAAAGGGTTGGTTAATAAATTCACCTCCTCTATCACTTCTTATTCTCAAAATCGAAACATCTTTTTCTTTTTCAACTCTTTTCTTAAAAGTTTGGAAATACGAAAATGCTTGGCTTTTATGTTCAAGAAAGAAAACCCAAGTAAATCTTGAAAAATCATCAACCAAACATAAGCAAATCTATTCCCACTTAAACTTTGGTTTGTGTAGGGCCAAAAAGATCCATATGGATTAACTCCAAAGGACGTGATGTCATGATATCCTTAATTGACTTGAAAGAAGACTTAGTTTGTTTCCCAAATTGACATGCGTCACAAACTCGGTCCTTTTCAAAATTCAAGCAAGGAATACCTTTCACCATTTCCTTTGTGTTTAACCTAGAAATGTGATCAAAAGAAATATGCCCTAATCTCCTATGCCACAACCAAGAGTCATCATCGAGGGCTTTCAAACAAGTAATATTACAAGACATATTTAACATATCAATCATATAAACATTACTTTCACGAAAACCGGAAATACACAAACATTAGAAATTCTATCAATAACTTTACAAGCAACATTATCAAAAACAACATCAAAACCTTATCACAAAGTTGACTAACACTCAAGAGATTATGCTTGAGGCCATCAACTAAAACTACATTTTCAATTAAAGGAGAGGTGCCAAGTTTTACATTACCAATACCGATGATTTTACCCTTGGCGTCATCTCCGAAGGTGACGGTGCCACCTTCATGATATCTTGATAGGGTTGCAAAGTTGTTGATGTCCCAAGTCATGTGCCTTGAGCAACCGCTATCAAGATACCACAATCCTCTACGTCGTTGGGATTTGGAAAGTACCTACATCATTTAACATAATTGTTGATTTTGGTACCCAAACTTTCTTGGGTCCTTTAAAGTTAGTGCCTCGAACCCAAACATTGTGACGTGATACATTTAATCTATCATAGCAAAAATTGGCTAAGTGCCCTTTCCGTCCACAATGTGAACATGAGAACACTCTACCATACATGAATGCATGATGTGTATGTGTAGTGTGAGCATGTTTTGGGGTTTTGCCATGTTGTTTAGGTTGTGTAACATGAACATAAACATGAGCATGAGCATTTTCTTTGGGGCTTGTTTCTTAGGAAACATAGCCTCAATTTTCTTCTTGTTAAACTCACAATCTTTCAAAACAACACTTAATGAGTCTAATCTTTCCTTAAGCATAGAAACTTCATTTGAATCAATTAGTGGGGCCTTACCTTTGCAAGAAATCTTATATTTTTCAAAATCATTTTTGGTAGTGGCCAAAGTGGAAACCAAATCATCTTTTTCCTTTGTAAGAGTAAAAACTTGAAGACTTAAAGATTCATTATCCTTTTTTATTTTAAGATACTTTTCTTTAAGAAATCATAGTTTTGTGACAACTCAACAAAAGCCTCTTCTAACACATCCATAGAAAGTTCATTATCATGAGAAGGGGAAGAGGTTACCTTGCTTGTGCCTTCATTAGCCATGAAGCACATGTTGGCGGTGTCTATTTCTTCCTCGGATTCGGTCTCCGAATCCCAAGTTGCCTTCATAGCCTTCTTCTTGTAAGGCTTCTTTGAAGTGGAAGGCTTTGCTTTGTCCGGACACTCCGCCACAATGTGTCCCGGTCTTTGGCAATTGAAGCATACAATCTTCCTTTCTTCTTTGCCTCCTTGCCATCTCTTCTACCTTGGTACTTCGCCTTGTTGTACATCCTCCGGACATTCTTAACAAGGAGTGAGAGCTCCTCATCATCTTCTTCTTCATCATCTTCATCGGAGTGTGTAGCTTGACTCTTGAAGGCGATAGTCTTCTTTTTGGAAGGAGCCATATCCTCCCTTGCTTTCCTTTCCATCTCATGGGTTTTGAGGTTCCCAATGAGACCTATAAGCTCCATCTCTTCATTGTCGTTGAGTTCCTTCAAGGTTGTTGCTTTAACTTCCCATGAAGGAGGAAGAGCCCGGATGATCTTCCTTACTCTTTGATCATTGTTGATATCTTCACCTAAAGAAGAGAGTCCATTAGTAATCTTGGTAAATCTTGTAACCATATCATCTATGGTTTCATTATCTTGCATGCTAAATGTTTCATATTGGGACCGAAGAAGGTCAATCTTAGCCTTCTTTACTTGTGAGGTTCCTCATGAGTGACTATCAAGTGTGACCAAATCTCATATGCGGATTTGCAATGTATAACCCTAGCTATGTCATCATCATTTAGGGCTTGAAGAAGTGCATAGTGAGCTTTGGCATTGGCATCGAATTCCTTAGTCTTTATTTCGGACCAAGTGGATTCGTCACGGGGGGTACACTAAAGGACTTAGTCACGGCTTTTGCAACTCGGCTACCTAGAGATTGCAAAAACACGGTCATCTTAACTTTCCATATGGGAAAGTTAAGTCCATCAAACTTAGGAGGGGTCTTAATTCCATCGGCCATTTTTACTAAATGAAAATGAATGAAATGATTAGCAAATTAGGATCTTCTCTAAGGTTGTTAAACCAAATCCTAGAGTCCAAGCTCTGATACCAATTGAAAAACACCTAGAGGGGGGGTGAATAGGTGTGAATGCTAATCTAATGATCTTTTTAAACTTTAATTAAATGAGTGATGCAACGATCTCTCAAAACACGACTAAGAGCCGAATACCCCTTGCGAAGTTCTGAACTCCTCCTCCCAATTCCCCTAGATATGGGTTAGAGGTGCGCAATGCAACCGTGTTGTATGAGATATGATCGAACAAGTAAAGGATGAAATGCTATGATGAAATACACACAAGCAATATAGCAAGTAACGTGAACAAGACAAGATTGCACAAATAAAGGGTTAGTTCTCAAGCAAATAATTCAAGACAATATAAAGCAAGAGAAATTGTAAGCAAGAATAACGCAAAGGCAATCGCAAACACATGATTTGTTTCGAGGTTCGAGCACACTTGCTCTAGTCCCCGCCTTCACCTCCGTGAAGGGTTTCCACTATCCACCGAGGATGCCTTTACAATTTGGTCTACCGAAGACCGAGCACCGAGCTCCACCGAGTACAAAGGACCTCTACCGAAGAGGTTGCTCCACAAGGAAAGGATTACAAGAACCAAGTGATCACAACAAGATCACTACACTATTTCTCAAACTCTTTTACAAACACTCTCACTTGAATTACAACTTCACTATAGAATGAGTATTGGATTTTGGCTCTATGAAGTGTGGTGAGAAAAACTTCAGTTGTAGAGTGATATTAGCAATCAAACACAACTGAAAAACTAGCTCAAAAAGAATTGAAATGAAAGCTTTAAACTCTTTTCTTTTCTCTTTTGAAAACAATGCAAACTTGAGGATTTTTCTAAGTGATATGCAAGAGAGACTTCTCCTCTATTTATAGGGTTAGAAAATAGGTAAAAACAATTCTTTTTGTCTTATTTTCTCTGAAAAAGCTCCCCAACAACTCTCTAAAAATCTGTTAAAGCTGAAAATAAAAACAGTTTTTCAGAACTGCCCAAAGAGGAAAGAGCCGTTAGGCTTGTTGCAGGCCTGGCGGTCGACCGGCGGTCGACCGCCAGCACAGCTGCAAAGAGCCGTTGGCGCCCGGTCGACCGGTCCGGTCGACCGTCCCAAAAGAGGAAACACAGTTTCCTTCTTCCGGTCGACCGGTCCGGTCGACCGAAACAACCTGAGAGCAATTTGCTCTCCATCGGTCGACCGGTCCGGTCGACCGACAGACATGCACAAACAGTGCATGTCCAGACACATCTCCGGTCGACCGGGCCGGTCGACCGAAGTTGCCTGAAACAGGAAAACTGGGCTGTTTTGAGTTAGAAAAATTTTGAAAAATATTTTAAAAATACATATAGCTAAGTATTATGCAGAGAAAATAGTTTATACACATGTTTTAAACAAGATTTTCAAGATTAAAGCTTTTGGTACATGTATATATAAACTAAGGCATAAAACTTAGAAATAGCCATTTTTCCATTTTCAAAACATAGGAAATATATGAAACAAATGTGTGTGCAAATCCTAGAGCCAATTTCATATACTCAAACTTTAACATTCTATTTCTTACAATGATTCTAAGACTTCAGATCTTCAATATGCTTCTTCATATGATCTTCAATACTTGTTCCTTGAGCCCAATTGGAGTTGACTTGAGTCCAAATCCTTGTTTGTGAGAGAAGACTTCTAGAATGAATAGAAATCTGAAACACACTTAAACAACAATTGTTATTAGTACAAATAACTAATATGTTTTGTAATCATCAAAATACACTAATCATGGGTGATTGTAACCTTGGGCCAACAGTGCAATTAATCAAAAGATCCCTAGTTGGTTCATCCAAACACATGAGTTCTTCTTTGAAGAGGTTTTCAAAGAGTATATCAATCAGAGGTTCTTGAATTATATCCTCATGCGATACGTTATTGGTTGGCCCATCGAAAGTGAAGATATTCAATTCAAATTTTCCCTTTTTAAAGGGTACTCTAACATTAGATCTTCGACATATGCCTTCTGATCAAGATAATCGCATTCATTTTTAAATAATTCAAAGAAACAGCGACTTATCTTCTAAATCTTCACTCTCTTCATCACAATTATTTTCAACAAAGTTTACCTCAAATGTTTGATCTCTTATCTTACGAGGTTGTTTTTCTAGGTTGAAGACATTGACTTCTCTAGTCATGTCCCCAAAAGTAACCTCATGGACCCATTCCTACAATTGATGTTGGCATTGGCAGTAGTAAGGAATGGTCACCCTGGATAACAGGAGTTTGAGCCCTATGATTGGAGTTAGACACAGTTGTGTCTCTAGAACTATGAAATCAACAGAGTAAATAAACTCCCCAACCCGGATAAGAACATCATTAATCTCCCCTTTTGGAACTTTCACTGAACGATCAGCCAGTTGGATAGTGACTCGAGTTGGACTAAGATCGCCCAACCCGAGTTGTTGATAAACTGAGAATGGAAGCAAGTTGATACTTGCCCCAAGTCAAGAAGTGCACGACTAATCTCGGCTTGTCCTATTGTGCAGGCAATGGTTGGACTACCTGAATCCTTATACTTAACAGGGATCGGACCCGATAGTAGTTCACTAATGTTAGTGGCTAAGAAGACCTTTTTAGGTACATTAGTCTTTCTCTTCTTGGTGCACATTTCCTTAAGAAACTTAGCATAAGATGGGACTTGTTGGATGACATCAAGAAGTGGCACATTTATCTTCACTTGATTAAAGATCTCAATTGTCTTATCCATGTGTGGATTTTGCTTGTTTTTCAGCCTATTAGGAAATGATGCTATAGGCTGGTGCACATGACTGGTTGACTTATTTTTTCAGATTCATCAAATTTAGGAGGAGTGGGATTAGATGAGGTAGATGCTGAAGTGAAGTGTGATTGTGCTGACTAGGATTAGGTGGTGTTAACACTTGGTTATCAACTTTCTTTCCCGACCTCAATGTGTATGAACAACATTACATTGATTCAGTGATTGATCCTCAACCAAATGAGCTTGTTGTGAATTTCTAGGATTCATAATTGGTTGACTGGGCAAGGTACCCTTTTGCCTCTCATGTTGTGGGTTGGCTAACTGGCTCATTTGACCCTCTAACCTCTGTATTGTTTGCATGAGGGAATTTTGGTTCTTCATGTACCTTTTCATGTTTCTCTCAAAATCAGTCATTCTCCTTTCGAGTTGAGGATTCTGGAAGGAAGATGGTGGAGCTTGATGGGAAAATTTTATTGATAATTTGAAAAATTGTTGGGAGAATTGTGAGGGTGATTGGAAAAGTTTGGTTGATGATTGGAAGAATTATTGGAATGATGGAAGTGACTTGCATGGTTTGACCGTGGGTGGTCATTATTATTTTGGCTCCATGAGAAATTTGGGTGATTTCTCCAGCCAGGATTGTACGTTGGAGCGTAAGGATCATTGTTCGGCCTTGAAAAGGCCGCGTTCATCGTTCAGGAAAGTGTTGGTGAGCTTGAAATATAGGACATTCCTCAAACACATGATTCATGGCCTGACAGTAAGTACAACCCGGAGTTGGAAATTGGTTTGGGCTGACTTGATTGACTGGACTTGGTTCCTTAGTTTCTAGAGCTTCCAGTCTTCTCGCTAGGTTCGCTAACTTAGCCTCGTTAGCTATGGATGTTTCAATCGAATGGAGACCTCCTTTGAAGAGATAGAGTTTGGATTTCTAGAGCTTTCACTAGAAGGTTCCCATTGGATAGTTTTTCAGCTAGATTCTCATATAAATCCCATCCTTCATGCTCATCCTTCTGCAAGAATCCCCCTTGGCACATGCTTTCTAAGAGGGTCTTGGTCGAGTTGTCTAAACCGTCATAAAGAATTTGACATTGTCGCCATTTCTCTATTCCATGACGAGGACATTGGACAAGGAGGTCTTTGAAGCGTTCAAAGTACCTCCAAAACAGTTCACTAGGTTCTTACTTGAACTGCATGATGTTCTTCCTAACGAGGGCGGTCTTGTGAATTGGATAGAATTTCTTCAAGTAGACCTTGATGAAACCATCCCAAGAGGTGATAGAGCCGGCCGCTAAGCTGTAGAGCCATTTCTTGGCTAAGTCCTTAAGAGCAAATGGGACAAATCTCAACCTAATAGCATCATCTGCAAGGTATGAGATTTTCATCATTAAGCATACTTCTTCAAATTCTCTTATGAAGAAATAAGCATCTTCGGACTCTAAGCCATGAAATTTAGGGAGTGTATTGATGAACTGTGGCTTAAGCTCAAAGTTGTGTTCACCAACCAATGGAAGTTGGATGCAGGATGGAAGTGATGTTCTAATGGGATAGAACCTATCTTGCAAAGATGTCGGTCGATCCATAACCGAATCTAGTCTTGTTTCGAACTTGGGTGGTGATGTGTTCTAGTTAACCTAGATGAATTAGGGTCTCTTGACCATACTTGCATACACAAACACAATCACAAATAAGTTCACCAATAGTCAAGAAAAGAAAACAACAAGGCTAATCTAAGGTAACCTTGACCTAGACAACTCCTAACTGGTTGATTGTCCACTGGAGGTATAATGTAGACTTTGACCACAAGCTAATCAGCCAGGTCAGGGCAAGATTGGTGGGAGGTTATCTGTCAAAGACGTTCCTTAATAAGTAACCACCAACCTTCAGGCTTTCGGCCCTTAATCCCTTTCCTAGACACTGATTTGGCAGGAGTCAAATTTCAACACATTTTCCCCTTAGGATAATCTCCTAATGAGTTCGAGATGTCCCTGAGGCCAACGTCTATCAGATTTTACTTAGGCTTAGGTTGTGCGTGCTTGGAGATTGTTTGCGGGCTAAGGAAGGGTAATGACTTCCCAGCTTATCTTGACTTGGATTTTGCCCTTAGAATAATTGTGCAAAGTGTGCAAGATATAAAAAAGTAGCATTCAAAAGCAAAATATTACCCAAGAATGTTTCCTAAACTATATGCTATGCATACGTACCTTGTCTCCAGCTCTCTTCAATAGTAATTTGTAAAGTAAACGTAAATAGACAAATGCCTAGAATGGAAGTCTAAACGTTTTTTAAACAATTAACAATCACTCAAATTACTGTTGATTAAAACAGGGATGGTAGATAGCAGAAAAACAAGAATATAACGTACAAAAACTTAATTTTTTGCGAGCAATATGTCCTGTAAAAAAGAGTTTTAGTAGTCCAATGAACTTTTTAAAATTTTTGCAACGCAATTTCTTGAAATTCTGTTTCCTACTTTCGAGAGTAGGGGCACAGAATTTGCAAGTTTTCTCTTGCAAAGCTTGAATGCTAAATCTGAATCTTCAAGTCCCTGAAAACACACACACAAAACTTGTTAAAAAATAAATACCGTTCTCTCCCTGGCAACGGTACCAAAAATTGATTGCTAAATTGAAAGAACAATCAAAGCGTTAAGAAATTACCGTGTAGCTTATGGCTAACGGGTCGTGTCCACGAGGAGGAATGCGATGAAAGCTTTTCGGTGTTTCGTTAATAACAAAGAATTGTGCTCGTTTTTTAGTTGAAAAGAAGAATGGAGAGAAGGGAAATGAATAAAAGAGAAATTGCAACTTTGGAAAAGGCTTTGAAGAAGATAATTAAGAAAAAGCTTTGAAAATTTTTGGTTATTTTAGATATAAGAAGGAGAAGATCTGGGCTCACTAAATTTATTTACTTCACTACTTATCTCAAGAATAATTTTAGTCCATCACTTTTATCATAGGCAAAAGAGCTTAATTTCTTTTAGTATTCAAGTAAAACAAATGAGATGATTTCAGATCAAATCTTGAGATCTTTCTTAACACAACATAAAAAAATAGAATGTAAACCATCAAGCGCGAGGAAGCAAGTATGGAATAAAAATGATTTACAAATAGTTGTGCCTTGAAATCTAAGTTTTAGAAGAAGATCATCATCATGAGCTTTCAAGAATAAAAATTAACTTTAGGCATTATGATTCAAGAGAGTTCTTCCATCAAATTCAATCGAGAGAGAAGAGGTAGAAAACATCATTTAGTGAGCCAGAAAACGATTTAGCTACTCATTATGAAATGAAAACAAATAAGAAATTGACAATTAAATACAAACATACCGAATTCAAGTTGAGTTGGAATGGCACGTAGAAGCTCTTTGATTGTCACTTCAAAGACGAATTACACACTCAAATCCATTCTCTCTTTTCTGGTCTAAACTAAAAAAAAGAATAAAGAGGAGATACAACTTTTTCAAGCTATCTAACAATGTTCCTAACCCTAAAAATGAACAATAAATTTAATCCTAGTCCTCGCTACTTTTTCAGTACAAAACCCTAGCTTTTATAGGTAAAACCTCAGAGGTAAGGGAGTGAGGAGATAAGGGGAGCAAACACTCCCCTTATCTCCACCAACAAGCCGCGGATTCGCGGCTTGGGCCGCAGATCCAACTCCAGGTGGAGAATCTGATGGCGTGGCTTGGGCTTCCTTTTGTCTTGTTGGATTTACTGTTGCAGCTCTCTGATTTGACGAAACGATCTTTGATTTGTTGGCTTCAACCGCTTGATTTGGGAGGATTCATTTCAATCGGTTTTCAACCTCTCTGATATGCCAAGATTTGCCCTGATTCCCTGATTTCGAATTTATTCTGAATTAAATGGGCTTTGGGCTTGTTTGTCTGGCCTAACTTTAGCAATGGGCCTGCATTTTATAAAGAACAATAGGACTTATTAATATGATTTATTTAGATAACAAACATGGAAATGTGACAATATGTATGCAATATATGTGACCGATCAGTAGAGGTGATTGAGTTTTGGCTTTGTGCCTTACCTCTTGTGTAAAGATTGTTGTGTTAGAGAGTGGAGTTGTATACTCCAAGTTTGTAATTGCAAATTCCTCGGTGGAGGTTCCCTGTGTGGGAGGTCCTGTGTGGACATAGTGGAAATCCTTCTGTGTGAAGGCGGGGATATAGAGCAGTGACTCGAATCTCGAAACATATCTTGGTGTTTGCGTTTGATTCACTATCATTACTCTATCTCTCTTATATCTAGCATTGTTTTATATTGTTCATATCACTTATATACTTGGTATTGTTTGTGTGCCCATACTTGTGTTGAACCAAGAGAGCTTCATATAGGACCTCAACTTTTAATCTAGAGGAATCTCGAGGAGATAGTCTAGAGCCCTTCACGGGGAATTCGGCTACACTCTTTGGTTAGACATAGTGTGTTGCAATTGATTTTAATTCCGCATCATTCGTTATTAGATTAGCTAATACACGTATTCACCCCACTCTAGGTGTATTTTCAATGGTATAAGAGCCTACGCTCCTGATATTAGGCTTAACCACCTAGGAGTGAGACCTTGGCTTACTAATCTAGATTGTATTTGCACACATATTGTTTATACACTCATAGATTTATGACCCCTCCCATATATGATATTACCAACATTGATATGTGGAAGTATAAGATGAGTATATATTTAAAAACTCTAGGAATGCAGTTTATCTTGCCACTACCAAGAAATCTTATCTTGGTAATGACAAGCATATAGAAGCTAATGCATAAGCCTTAGAGGCACTTAGGCACACTCTTAGCAAAGATTATCTATCTATTGTTTCTCATTGTGATTCCGCTTTTGCAGTGTGGAATACGTTGACCTCTCCCACGCTACAGGCGACAAATTATGTGGAGAAGGAACCCTTGTGGATGAGTCTGACGAGACTTGCTATATAGTCCAAGGGAATGACTCTCTTGAGATACATTCGAAAACTCATCTAGATGATAGTATTAGTTCTTCTGGTGATGACAATATGGATGACGATGTCTTAAATGAAGAACTTTCTATATTTTGTGAAAACTTTCTAGAAAGATACAAACTTTTGAAAAAGAAAAGTTTTAAATTAAAAGAAAAAAAATAAGAATTTGTCTTCAAAACTAGACATGGTTTTACAATAGAGGGTTGCGATTTCAAGTGAAAAAGATTCCTTGAAAACCCAACTTGACCTTGTTTAATTTTGAAAAATAGAAATGATTTTGACATTATTTTGAAGAAAAATGAGATTTTGTCTTCAAAACTTGAAATTGTTTTTAAAAGAGAATAATTCTTTAAAAAATAAAATAGCTTTGATTTCAAAAGAATTAGAACTTGTTTCAAATGAAAATAAATCTTTGAAAAATATTTTTCTTCTCATGTTTGTCATTTCTAGTGCTCCATCTATTAGTGATAAACATGTTGCATGCTTCACTTCTTCTGCAATCATTGAGAATGATATATGTGCTTTGAAGAAGAGTGTAGATTATTTGGCTCCACTTTAAGCCAATGTGCCATGAACCACATACGATTAGAATCCATGTTTCACAAGAAACATGCTCCTCATAAGCATACACACAAACCATGGCATACACATGCTCATCATGCTCACATACATGATTCTTTGTATGCTCATGTGTACACTTGTACACATTATGGACGGAAGGGTCACCTTGCAAAGTTTTGTTATGATAGGATACATAATTCAAAATTTACAACTAAATTTGTTTGGGTAGGAAAGGTGCTAACCCCCATGGACCAATAAGGTATGGGTACCAAAATTTACCCCTATTATATTTGATATAGGTGTGGGCTCTCGCTTGATGTGAAGGTATTGTTGCCTTGATGATGAGTGCATTTGAGCTGATGGACACTACATTGGATGCATTACCTTCAGGGATATTTGGTGGGAGGACCACCATGGTTTGGAGATATAGAGAATAGTTCATATGGTTTGATAACTATCTCTAACTCCCATTTAGTTTACATGCTTCTCCATTTGACAGTTTTTAGCATGTTTTGATTTTAATGCTCATTATGTAAATGATCATATTATGTACTTCATGTGGTTATTACTTGTCTTGATGTAGTTTTCATTAAAACTTGTATTTATACTTGTACAAGTAGTGAGCTACACTTGATTATATATGTTTGTGCTTCACGCTCATTTGTACTCATTATATGTACACGTATAACCTAGTTTTGATGATTCTTTTATTTACACTTGTTTTTCCTATTTTTGTACATGTTTTGCTTCATGTATATGTTATTTTTGTCAAAAACTAATAAATATACATGTATACCCTTGAGTCACTTGCCTTTATGCAATTTCAATTATCAACTCGTTTATATTTGGGATATGTATGTATACTTCTAATTTAGACAAAACATACATATGCCTTGAAGCTTGTATTGTTAATTTTATATTTTTCGTGTTTATAAAGGAATTTCATTGAGCTTCATTGCCTATTTCCATGATATTGTTGATTATATGATTCTTACACTCTATGTTTGATGTTTACTCATGAATTTTTATTTCATGAGCATATATGTGCTTTATAGATTTTGAGTGTCAATTATTGTGTGATTTTCATGTTTTCATAGGATATATGATTTGATTTCATCTTTAAAGGATCATTAACTAGTTTTTCAAAATCATTTTAAACTAGTCTCTTGATTCTTAAATTGGTAGAGTTTTCAAACATGTTATATTATCAAACTCTTAATTTTGAAAACCCCTAGCAACTAAAGAGCGGTTGGATGAGCGACCATGCCATGTATATCCTTATCGAATATCGTTTAAACTTGTGCATGAATAGGGTGGTAGGTATGAGTTATACACACGATCTTCATGGAATCTTATTTTTGTATACTGATATGTGTTTTCTATATATGTATGTTTCAAATCTCAATTAGTATCAATTTCAATTGGTATTTCTATTTTCATACATAAATATATATGATATGATTGTTCTTGTTTTATAATATATTTACATTCTTAAAGCACAAATTATGTTTATGCTAAGCTTGATTTTAATTCTAATTGTTAATTGGTATCTATTCAAGCTTATACATTGTTTTCAATGGTACTTACAATTGGTATCAATTTTACTTTCTATTGATATCAAAATCTACTATTGGTATCTTAAAACTTTTGTTTATCTACAAGTGGTACCGACATTGTTTTGTTAACTAAAATTTGATTTCAATTGGTATCAAAATTCGTTTTGCGTACTTATATTTTCAATATATATATGCATCATATCTAAAGTAACATTATTGCTCTGCTACAGACATATAGATGTTCTCTTGTGCTTTAAACATATATGCCATATATCTCTATTACAAATTATTTTTACTAAGCTTGATTTAGTTCTTAATGTTAATTATTTTTAATTGGTATCATATACAAGTTTATGCATTATTTTTATTGATATTTCGTAAAGGGGGAGAAAAATTCTTATTTTATCTTTCAATTGGTTTTACTTTTCAATTGGTATCTTACTCCCAGTCTTTAAGAAAAAATATTTTGCTTTGGTATATGCTTACATTTTCAATATTGGTATCAATATTTATATTGTATTATTTTGAATTTGGTATTCTTATTGTAAAATGAATATAATATTTACCTAAAAATTTGGTGTTTACTTTCAATTGATAA